>CM056558.1:27499739-27547239 GCA_029721515.1 Synanceia verrucosa | reverse complement strand
TGTAAACAGGTTTATTTCTACTGTAAACAGGTTTATTTCTGTTGTAAACAGGTTTATCCCTGTTGTAAACAGGTTTATTTCTACTGTAAACAGGTTTATTCCTGTCGTGAACAGGTTTATTTCTGCTGTAAACAGGTTTATTCCTGCTGTAAACAGGTTTATTTCTGCTGTAAACAGGTTTATTTCTGCTGGAAACAGGTTTATCCCTGTTGTAAACAGGTTTATTTCTACTGTAAACAGGTTTATTCCTGTCGTGAACAGGTTTATTTCTGCTGTAAACAGGTTTATCCCTGTTGTAAACAGGTTTATTTCTACTGTAAACAGGTTTATTCCTGTCGTGAACAGGTTTATTTCTGCTGTAAACAGGTTTATCCCTGTTGTAAACAGGTTTATTTCTGCTGTAAACAGGTTTATTTCTGCTGTAAACAGGTTTATTCCTGCTGTAAACAGGTTTATTCCTGCTGTAAACAGGTTTATCCCTGTTGTAAACAGGGGGGTATTCCCCGAAGCTGGCTAAAGAAAGCTGGGCTATCGCCGGTAAGTGTGGCTTGAATAAGCGGCCACTTTAATCTTAGTTCCACTAACGAGGCTCAGCTGTTTCTCATCAACGCTTATTCCAGCCAGGCTGATCCAAGCCGCGGCTATGCATAAAAAGCCCTGAAGTATCGATTGTCGAAATGACGAGATCATGGAAAAAAAGGTCGCGCAGAATCGTTCTCCGGCGGAGCAAACCCTCCTCATGCAATAGTACGAGGAGTACAAGGAGAAAATTCAAAAGAAAGGCAACACCGTTGCCATAGTGAAAGCCAGGGACATGGCGTGGCAAAGCATCGTAAGTTATTGCCGACACATATTTTACATCTGACGCATGTCTCCATGCAGTCAGCCTGCTTGGTTGTCTAATTTTATTCCTCACTTCTGCGTATGTACTGTCAACACTGATGATAGTGGCACAGCGCCCTACTTTTAAATAAGAGCGAAGACACTAAAGAGCTTGTACACAGAGTAGTCATGTCATCATTTGCCATCACTCTTACGTCATCATAATCACAATGGACCAATGGTGGAAGGAAGGCTTTTTTTAATGGGAAATTGTTGCTGTTGTCGCCCTCAGTGTTTTGGATGAGATCATTTGTGCCTTTATTCTGTTATGTGTTGACAGTACGTTGAGAGTCACAGAATAAAAGAAAGAAAATCAGATATTTCCAAATAGTTATCGCTGATGGGATCGAACCCACGGAGCAGTGAAAACAGATTTTATCAGCACTTCTCTTTACCCACTCAGCTACTGAATAAGTCTTTGTTTTTGAAGTTGGCGTAGGGCATTTCTGGATTCACGTATTCCTATGTTGTTTTAAAAATCGTACAATTTATTTTTCCGAACAAGAGCATCATTCATTACAGATAAAGATGAAATTACTGTGTGACATACAGTCACAAAGCATCTTGTGGAAGCCTGTCGGACCTTCTCTGAGAGGCAGCTAAGCTTAGCTTGACCTTAAACTTGCCCGGGACCAGGCTTGTTGCACTGGCTGAGTTACCATGGTTACCAAGCCACGCTAGCCCTAAGCCTCGTTTGTGGAACCGAACTCTCACTTAAATTAGCCAAACTAACCGAAATAAGCCAGGCTTTGAGCTAAGCCAGCTTGGTGGAAAACCCCCCAGGTTTATTTCTGATGTAAACAGATTTATTTCTGTTGTAAACAGGTTTATTTATACCTGTTTATTTGTTGGTACATGAACACAAAAAAGTGCACTTTTATTTAGACAGTTTTATTAGACAGTGAAATACAAAACCAACTTTTTTACAGGTAGAAAAACTAAAGGAGTCCCTGAAACATCAGTTTCCCGATGAGAGGAATGTGTTCAGGTGAGCGTTGGGGGGATCCTCCTCCACAGACCTCCACACAGACAGTTCTTGATCCAGCGCTGCTCCCACTGCTTCATGGCATTCGTCTTGTTTGGAGAACGAAGCATCGTCACACAGCCGCACCTGAACGCATCACAGACATCATTTAGCAGGTTCAAACATTCCTTTAAAAGCTCCTCTGGCGCCTACCAAACAGATGAGCTTGCTGTGACATCACTTCCTGTGGACTCACCTGGTACAGGCTTTGCTCTCCTCAGTCGGACAGACGCCCATATGAACACACCGCAGGTTATCCATCTTCTGAGAGCTGGGACTCCTGTACAGACAGAGGTCAGATCAGTGATACATAGTGAGGTTCAGGTCCTGGTTCAGGTGTGCGTTACCTGGTGAAGACCTCCAGTGGGGCGGTGGAGCCCACTCCAGGCAGAGACGAAGCTTTTCCATACTGCAGCCTGAGCGGATGTTTCCCCTGCAGCTTGACGATGACGCCGTCGTTCACAGGGAGCCAGTCCATACTGGGAACCAGCAGCTGACTGGGCAGCAGGCAGCACTCGTCTATCAGAGTCTCATCGGGGTCCTGGGGGGGACCGTCGTCCCGGGCTGAGACACAGACAGTCAGTCAGTGGACATGGGATCCACACGAGACACACTGATTAAAACCTCAATAAGGCGATCAATAGGGTGATCGGCTCTCTTACAGCAGAGCCACAGCTTGGTCAGCAGTCTGAACAGCAGCTGCATGCTGTCCTGATTGTCTGAGGTGGCAGTGAAGGTGGGCAGACAGCCGGGCTTCAGCAGACCCCAGATCCTGATCATCACCAGCATCTCCCTCAGCATCCCTAGAGAAGCTCCGTCCCTCATGAAGCCGAACCCGGGCCGGACCATGGAGCCCTGTGGAACCGGAGGACACCGGCAGCTCAGTTTAGTTTGTTGAGGTTCTACCTGGTCAGGTGTACCCGTCTCACCTGGATCACAATCCCAAACCATTTTTTAGCTTGTTAGCTCACCTGGTTGGGCAGGTTGGCCAGCAGGTAGAGGACAAAGTCTCCAACCCATTGGATGAGCTGCTGCAGGGACTGAAGGGGGGGGCCGTCCAGCACAAACTCCTCTGTCTTCAGGTTGATCATCACCTTATCAATATCTGAGGAGACACAGTGATCAACAACTGATCATCACCTTATCAACATCTAATG
Source organism: Synanceia verrucosa (assembly GCA_029721515.1). Lineage (NCBI taxonomy): Eukaryota > Metazoa > Chordata > Actinopteri > Perciformes > Synanceiidae > Synanceia > Synanceia verrucosa. The sequence goes on along the minus strand of CM056558.1, from coordinate 27,544,176 downwards.
TGTCTTGTCTATCAGGTGTCCAACCCATCTGTGTCTCACCTGTGTCCATGTTCTTGGCACAGATCTCAGCCAGACGGTCACCTGGACTCTTGTCAGGTGTGTTGAGGACATGAGGCCTCAGCAGGGACTTAAAGGTGGAGCTGATGGCGATCAGCAGCAGTTTGGCATGGAAGTCACAAGCTCGAGCCGCCGTCGCCGTGGAGAGCTTACAGAGAGACGCCTTAACCGCGACGATGCGCGTCGCCAAAACCTGAGACAGACATAAGACGGGTACAAAGGCATCATGGGAAATGTAGTTGGCTAGTGGTAGGACTAGAAGGTGTCCTGTTGTTCCTTGCTGACCTGCTGCAGCGCCTGGTTCTGCCTCATGTACTCCTCGTGCAGCTTCTCCACCAGGTTGTGGACCATGGTGGGCTGCACATGCAGCAGGACGTCCCACCAGTCATAGCCTGTTACCATGCAGTATTCCAGTAGGAACAGCAGGTGGCGCAGCGTTGTGTTCATCTCCAGCACCTGACCCATAGAGGGCGACACGCGCAGCATGTGGAGCTGAGGGGGAAGCAGCGAACAGTGGGTTCCTGACCAGCAGGTCTCCAGGTGTGTCTCAAGGTCTGTGGACTCACCTTGCCGTGGTTGTCAACTCCGGCCAGCGCCAGTGAAGTCCAGGAGAACTGTAGGGCCTTGAAGTGGAGGGCGGGGCCTCCGGTTCTTTGGCGTTTGATAGCGGGCTCGTCTCCGGGTCTCTGACCGGAGGAGCCGTAGAAAACCCCCATCGTGTGAAGGGACAGACGGTGGAGGATCTGAATACTGCCATCATGGAAGGCCAGAGCCAGACCTGAAACACAACACAGAACTGTCCTCAGGTCCTGCAGGTCAGGAGAGTCCACAGTCAAACAGGTAGAGGTGTTCTCACCAAGCCCGGGGCAGAACTTTGTGTCTGATGCCACCTTCAGATCGGTGTTGGAGATGGAGATGGGCAGTTTGGGAAGAGCGACGGCCGACACTCGCTCCAGGTCGCTGGTGGTCGTCAGGATCCTCCACTTCAGGATGGTGGGCTGCTTCTCCCCAACTGGACATAGGAGGTCAAAGGTCAAACATCCAACACCAAGGGAGAACCGGGACCGTCACCTCAAAACCGGGTCTTGTGGTTTCTTACCAACTGGTGATCGGTGCTGGAAGATGTTGTTGACAGGAAGTCCCTCCTTCCTCAGAGACCAGCACTCCACAATGCTGCCGCTCTGATTGGACGCACACAGCAGAACCTGCAACACATAAGTTCTGTTGGGTTCTGATGGTTCTGAGTGAACTGGTCTTCCTGTTCTACTGTTCTCAGATCTGCCAGAAATTCACTGGTATTTGTTCTCCCTGGTTCTGCCTGTTACCTGCTCAGTTCTCTCTTGTTCTGTCTGTTACCTGCTCAGTTCTCTCTTGTTCTGCCTGTTACCTGCTCAGTTTTCCCTGGTTCTGCCTGTTACCGGATCAGTTTTCCCTGGTTCTGCCTGTTACCTGCTCAGTTCTCTCTTGTTCTGCCTGTTACCTGCTCAGTTTTCCCTGGTTCTGCCTGTTACCGGATCAGTTCTCTCTGGTTCTGCCTGTTACCGGATCAGTTCTCCCTGGTTCTGCCTGTTACCTGCTCAGTTTTCCCTGGTTCTGCCTGTTACCGGCTCAGTTCTCTCTGGTTCTGTCTGTTACCTGCTCAGTTCTCTCTGGTTCTGCCTGTTACCTGCTCAGTTCTTCCTGGTTCTGCCTGTTACCTGCTCAGTTCTCTCTGGTTCTGCCTGTTACCGGCTCAGTTCTCTCTGGTTCTGCCTGTTACCTGCTCAGTTCTTCCTGGTTCTGCCTGTTACCTGCTCAGTTCCCTTTGGTTCTGCCTGTTACCTGCTCAGTTCTCTCTGGTTCTGTCTGTTACCTGCTCAGTTCTTCCTGGTTCTGCCTGTTACCTGCTCAGTTCCCTTTGGTTCTGCCTGTTACCTGCTCAGTTCTTCCTGGTTCTGCCTGTTACCTGCTCAGTTCTTCCTGGTTCTGCCTGTTACCTGCTCAGTTCTTCCTGGTTCTGCCTGTTACCTGCTCAGTTCTCTCTGGTTCTGCCTGTTACCGGCTCAGTTCTCTCTGGTTCTGCCTGTTACCTGCTCAGTTCTTCCTGGTTCTGCCTGTTACCTGCTCAGTTCTCTCTGGTTCTGCCTGTTACCGGCTCAGTTCTCTCTGGTTCTGCCTGTTACCTGCTCAGTTCTTCCTGGTTCTGCCTGTTACCTGCTCAGTTCCCTTTGGTTCTGCCTGTTACCTGCTCAGTTCTCTCTGGTTCTGTCTGTTACCTGCTCAGTTCTCTCTGGTTCTGCCTGTTACCTGCTCAGTTCCCTTTGGTTCTGCCTGTTACCTGCTCAGTTCTCCCTGGTTCTGCCTGTTACCTGCTCAGTTCTCCCTGGTTCTGCCTGTTACCTGCTCAGTTCTCCCTGGTTCTGCCTGTTACCTGCTCAGTTCTCTCTTGTTCTGCCTGTTACCTGCTCAGTTCCCTTTGGTTCTGCCTGTTACCTGCTCAGTTCTCTCTGGTTCTGTCTGTTACCTGCTCAGTTCTCTCTGGTTCTGCCTGTTACCTGCTCAGTTCCCTTTGGTTCTGCCTGTTACCTGCTCAGTTCTCTCTGGTTCTGTCTGTTACCTGCTCAGTTTTCCCTGGTTCTGTCTGTTACCTGCACAGTTTTCCCTGGTTCTGCCTGTTACCTGCTCAGTTCTCTCTGGTTCTGTCTGTTACCTGCTCAGTTTTCCCTGGTTCTGTCTGTTACCTGCACAGTTTTCCCTGGTTCTGTCTGTTACCTGCTCAGTTTTCCCTGGTTCTGTCTGTTACCTGCACAGTTTTCCCTGGTTCTGTCTGTTACCTGCTCAGTTCTCCCTGGTTCTGTCTGTTACCTGCTCAGTTCTCCCTGGTTCTGCCTGTTACCTGCTCAGTTCTCTCTGGTTCTGTCTGTTACCTGCTCAGTTCTCCCTGGTTCTGCCTGTTACCTGCTCAGTTCTCCCTGGTTCTGCCTGTTACCTGCTCAGTTCTCCCTGGTTCTGCCTGTTACCGGCTCAGTTCTCCCTGGTTCTGCCTGTTACCTGCTCAGTTCTCCCTGGTTCTGCCTGTTACCTGCTCAGAGTTCTCTCTGGTGAGGAACTTCAGATGGGTGACAGCAGGGTACTTTTCCCTCCTCAGAGGGTCGGTGGTGCAGCGCAGGAACAGTGACGGCAACAGTTCAGTGTCGATGCGGCACTTCTCGCTCACCACGCTCACCACCACCTGAACACAGAACATTCTCTTATCATTTTGTTCCTACTGGACCAGTGAAGGCCGGGGGTCACCATGACGATCAGGTTCTGGTTCTAACCTTGTAGAACTGGACGGGGGATGAGCTGCTGCCGTCGGTCGCTGCCACCACGATGTTCCCTCCTCCAGTGAAGGCGATGTCGGCCAGCGCCACCCGTCCTCTTAGCCGGCACAGACTCTCGCTGGCTGTCAGCAGAGCGCCACCCGGCTTCAGCAGCGACACGGTGACCAAACCGCTCACCGTCACCGCCAGCCAGCCCTCCATTGGCTTCCCACCAAACAGAGTCAGAGACGGAGAGAACTTCACCCGAGAAAACTTCTCACCAAAGTTTGTAGAACCTGACTGAACCAACGGGAAACAAGGAACATGTGGAGGAGACAGGTAGAGACACAAACAATAGAGAACCGACAGTATGTAGAGATCAACACATTTATTATCCTCCACCCAGTGTCAGGTGTTTACACCCACATTATTACTGATCACCAGAATATGTTAATGTTTCTGTAATGGTTAATCCGCCAGTATGAGCAGCTCTTTAATCAATGTTATCTTTAATGCTAATCTAAGAGCTTTATGATTAGTTTCATTATTTATTGATATTTTTGTTGCTGTTTATTATTGTCATTGACTCTCGGGGCAACAAGCAGCAGACTGAGCACATAGACCGTTTCTTTTTCCCTGTTAAACATTTTTTTGCGGAGTTTTTCCTCAATCAATGGGTTGTCAGTCCTGTACAGATTGTAAAGACCTCTGAACATAATTTATAATTTGTGAAATTGGGCTATACAAATAAAATTGACTTGAAATTGACATATAAAGGAGTGGAGAATCAGGGCGAGGTGAGGTGCCACAAAAGGGAAACGGATTTTACAGGAGCAAGGGAGAGGCAGCATGGAGTCATGTATGTCTGCTTTAAACTGGAATTTAAATCAACCCAAACATGAATCTTCACTGGACAATAGACTTCTTGCCTGAGTACACTCTGATGGTGCATCACTGGCCTTAGATGTTTTATATTTGTTAGCAAACTCATTTTATATTGAAAAACAGCCACTAAAGCTAAAATTTAATTATTGTTGTTATGCGTGAATTTTCAAATTTACTGTTTCACAAAAAAGGAGAATAAATATCAGAGCTCATTCTTATTATTTATTGACTGAGATGTGAAATTCTTCAGTTATTTCCTGTCATTCCTGAACAGAAAAATGTGTTTTACTGGTTGTTTGTTATTCTGGATTCATTTCTGACTTCTCAGTGAATTCCAGTGTTCTGGATCAAATTTGGATCTAAAAAGGTGAATTCAGTTTAAATTCCTCACTGCTGTTCAAAATGGTTCACTAGTGAACTTAGTGAGGAAGCAACTGTATGTGTGTTTGTGTCAGCAGGCCTTACCATCTCAACGTGCAGCGCCAGCTTCACGCCGTTGTGCAGCCAGCTCAATGCCACAATGGGATCTCCATCCAGAGAGCTGGACAAGACGCTCTCCCAGCTGTTCACCAGGTGATCTGACATTGACCAACATTTAATCTGTCCATCACCATCTGCAGACAGCAGTCTCGAACCTCAACACAGAAACAAATCACTAAACACAGGAGCAGATCAATGAGCATAGAAATAGAGCAGTAAACGACAAAGTGTTAAACGTACCTGATTGGTCCCACTCCAAACAGGAAATGACCTCAGTGTGTCCAGAGCTGATGGAGTAAACATCCCAGGGGTGCTCAGTGTCGATGATGTGGATCATGTGACTAACATCTGGGACACACACACACGCAAAGTCAACAGTCAAAGTGTGTCTGCACTGCAGGGGTGTGATGGGCATGTCTGTGCTGCAGGTGTTACCTTTATCATCATCCTCGCTCTTCAGGTCTGTGGTGAAAGCCACCAGGTTCCTGCAGGACCAGGAGCAGACCAGAGGGATGGAGGGGCAGTGAGTGCTCTTTGGACGTTTCTCCCACTCACACACATAGGCCAACTCCATGATTTAACCACCGCAGCACGCCTCACCTGATGACACACAATGGCATAAAATGATCTCTCTCTCGCTCTCTAGTATGTGTGTGTGTGTGTGTGTGTGTGTGTGTGTATACATGCATAGTAAGTAAGAGCTTTACTGAGGAATCGTTCAAGTCATTTATTATCACTGCAGTATGTATCCGTTTACTGGAGTAAATTATGAGTACTCCACAACTGGCTCTCGCCAATGAACTTCATTAAAGAACTGTGGATTTAAGGAGATAACACTACAGCAGTTTGTGTGAAGCAGGCTGCAGAGTAATGAACAGATGGTAGTTAGCTGCTAACGATAGCTCACCTCACTTTGATTTCAGCTCCAGTGACGTAGATGAAATTTTAATAAGTTCGTTTGTGAACAAGAAGAGTCAGTTTATGCTATTAAACAGACCATTACCAGCAAGCATTAACGGCTGGTGTAACGAACACACAAGCCATCCACCGTTCATTCACTGCGACCTAGTGTCAGGACCCCGCAGGTCACAGGGCTGTCGGTACACGTGCCTGCCCGAAATGTCTTTAAATAAACCGTAACAGGGGATTACACCAGGGGACATGTGTTTTGTCCTTTTGTTTTTTGTGAGTTTTTTTTAATCGTCTGCACAGTGTCTCTTCTCCGTTAAACTGTGTTTATTTTAGATGGGGCCGTCGGGGCAGCCTCCCTTTTGATGCCTGAGACTTTATCCCTAAGTAAATTCTTCCAGGGTGCCCCAAGAACGGTATGACAACATTTTGTATTTTTGCTCATATATGACGTCAGCGTCAATAAATAAAGTACATTAACTGGTCAGTATCATTACGTTTGGGCGTTGAAATGTTATTCTGTCATCAGATGTTCATATTATTGTGACATACAAAAGTTATAAGAGGAAGCTTTTCTTGTTAGCCCATTGGATTTTGGGGGAGGGAACCCGTAAAGTTCTACATTCCTATTACAAAATTACCTCGCTCCTGCTCCACACTGTTTGCCTAGGCCAAGGCCCCGGAATACGTATATGCACCTGGCATACCAGACCGAGGGAAAAATTATCCCATGCATTGGGACCCCGTATTTCCGCTGTTGTTCCGTCTCACAAGCAGCCGTCAGCTCCGCTAGCCTCGGCTAGCTTCTGTTAGCTCAGAATTTAAGCAGCCTGAAGTCTTGTTTATCAAACTGAAATGATTCCACACAGTCCGGAGCTTGTTAGCTGCTAGCTAACGCCTCTGCACTTCTGTCGTCTAACGAGCGTTAGCCGCTGCTAGCTGCGTTGGCCGTATCGTCCAGTGTAGCGCGCTAACAGAGCCTAGCTAAACGGATAGCTGCTACGTTTCCGAGGCTGTTACACGACAACACCAGAAAATAATCGTAAAAATGGACACACAGCGGCGGACTCAATAACAGGTGATTATCTAAGCATGCCAGCCCACAATTTATGCTGGCATCGATATATTAAAGTTGGCTTATGTGTTTACCTGAAGGGGCAGCAGGCCGCAAAACTACATGCACACGATCATACAGTAACAAGTATAACATGAAGTAGTTTACTACGTTTTTCTGACTGATACCACAACTATAAGCTAACAGCAACAAATCCTTGATTATACACGTTTAATGATGATCCGGTTGAACTAAAACTGTCGATTATTTTGAGTGGTGATTATACTTTGATTATATATTTTATCATTTGGTGTATTAAAAACGTCCATCAGTGTTTCCTAAATCTTTCCAAACCAAAAGATTATTTGATTGCTGTCGCATTCCTTATCCCTTAGTATTGTAACGACTTGTCTGTTGGTCGTCCAGTCAGTAATCTTTGTTTCCAGTTTCAAAGTAAACCTCAACACTGTAACTCTGTGTAACACAGTATTACTCTATGTAACACATCATTACTGTGTAACACAGTATTACTCAGGATAACTCTGTGTAACACAGTATTACTCTATGTAACATCGTTACTGTGTAATGCAGTATTACTCAGTATAACTCTGTGTAACACAGTATTACTCTATGTAACATCGTTACTGTGTAATGCAGTATTACTCAGTGTAACTCTATGTAACATCGTTACTGTGTAATGCAGTATAACTCTGTGTAACACAGTATTACTCTATGTAACATCGTTACTGTGTAATGCAGTATTACTCAGTGTAACTCTGTGTAACACAGTATTACTCTATGTAACATCGTTACTGTGTAATGCAGTATTACTCAGTATAACTCTGTGTAACACAGTATTACTCTATGTAACATCGTTACTGTGTAATGCAGTATTACTCAGTGTAACTCTATGTAACATCGTTACTGTGTAATACAATATTACTCAGTATAACTCTGTGTAACACAGTATTACTCTATGTAACACATCATTACTCTGTCTAACAGTATTACTCTATGTAACACATCATTACTTTGTAACGCAGTATTACTCAGTATAACTGTGTGTAACACAGTATTACTCTATGTAACATCGTTACTGTTTAATGCAGTATTACTCAGTATAACTCTGTGTAACACAGTATTACTCAGTATAACTCTGTGTAATACAATATTACTCAGTATAACTCTGTGTAATACAGTATTACTCTATGTAACACATCATTACTCTGTTTAACAGTATTACTCTATGTAACACATCATTACTGTGTAATGCAGTATTACTCAGTATAACTGTGTAACACAGTATTACTCTATGTAACACATCATTACTGTGTAACGCAGTATTACTCAGTTTACTCTGTGTAACACAGTATTACTCTATGTAACACATCATTACTGTGTAACACAGTATTGCTCAGTGTAACTCTGTGTAATACAGTATTACTCTATGTAACACATCATTACTGTGTAACGCAGTATTACTCAGTTTACTCTGTGTAACACAGTATTACTCTATGTAACACATCATTACTGTGTAACACAGTATTGCTCAGTGTAACTCTGTGTAATACAGTATTACTCTATGTAACACATCATTACTGTGTAACGCAGTATTACTCAGTTTACTCTGTGTAACACAGTATTACTCTATGTAACACATCATTACTGTGTAACACAGTATTGCTCAGTATAACTGTGTAACACAGTATTACTCTATGTAACACATCATTACTGTGTAACACAGTATTACTCAGTGTAACTCTGTGTAATACAGTATTACTCTATGTAACACATCATTACTGTGTAACACAGTATTGCTCAGTGTAACTGTGTAACACAGTATTACTCTATGTAACACATCATTACTGTGTAACGCAGTATTACTCAGTATAACTCTGTGTAACACAGTATTACTCTATGTAACACATCATTACTCTAACAGTATTACTCTATGTAACACATCATTACTCTGTGTAACACATACTCGGTATAACTCTGTTTAAAGCCCAGTTTACACCACATGTGTAACGGCAACGTAACTGCAGTGTTCCCTGGTTCAGCGCGTACTGCGCGTGGTTTCACGAGCGATATGCGCTGGTTCTATGGTGATTAAATTCTACTGTAGCCTATGTGTGCAATTGAATGAGTTTTCAAAAACTTGCTAAAAACAGCAAGGAAGAGAGGAAGAACAAGGGAGAGATCAGCTGTGAAGTAGTGAGCGGCTGTGCATAGGAAACAGGAAGTTCACTACGTTAAGTTGTGAATCTCTTGAGAGTGTGGAGCAGTCTCACATGCAGCGCTACGCTATAAAATGCTCCAGGTGTAAATTGACATTGCAAGCAATATGTCTGTAATACGCGTGAGAAACGCTGCGCTGCCGTTAAGCTTGCGCTGTAAATTGGGCTTAATACATTATTACTCAGTATAGTATAGTATTACTTTGGACAAACTGCTCTGAATGATCAGTTTATTAAATAGTGTTTTCATTGATTTGCTTTCAGGGTCTGTGTGAAGAAGTTGAGTCCATCAGCTCTCAGCTCGGTGTCTCTGTAGACATCTTCATCACCTGATCTGAGGTCAGAGGTTTACCTGAGCACACCTGGCAGCAGCCATGCTGACCTAGAATCAGCTGTTAGTTTGTGTAGAGCTGAATAATCCAGAGACAGCGATCATGTCTGAGAACCAGCCCATCAACAACAACGTCCCTCTGAACAACAACAACAACAACAACATGGGACCCAACAGACTCAGAAACCCCAACATCAACCAGAATCCCCTCATCAACGTCCGAGACCGCCTCTTCCATGCCCTCTTCTTCAAGATGGCCGTCACATACGCCCGACTGTTCCCTCCATCCTTCAGGAGAGTCTTCGAGTTTTTCGTCCTGCTCAAGGTGTGAAACATTCGCTATATACTTATGGAGAACAAGGCGTTAAACGTGTAAATTAGGGTTTTGCCTTGAAAAAAGTTAAAATCTATCAACATGTCTGCATAGAACTGCAAGGAATCACACAGGTGTGTCTAATCTGCAGGAATGAGGATTAAATGATTGGATTTAAATGTATGTTAGGGGCCAGGGGTTGTTTTCTCCACCAGATTAACAGCAGTCACATCTCCAGGCTTTTCACAGCAAACAGTGATGAAACAGGCTGCTGAGTCAGGATACGGACTGACTGCTGAGTCAGGATATGGACTGGCTGCTGAGTCATGAGTCAGACTGTTGAGTCACTATGAGCCAGCTGATTGCAATCATTAACTCCTCTCTGCTCATCAGGCACTCTTCGTTCTCTTCATCCTCGCCTACATTCACATCGCCTTCTCTCGCTCGCCCATCAACTGCCTGGAGGTGGTGAGGGAGCGCTGGCCTCGCGACGGCATCCTGCGGGTGGAGATCCAGAGGAACTCCACCCGCGCCGCCGTCCTCCTGCACTACTACGACTCCACTGGCCTACAGGAGGAGCTCGAGGCTCAGGAGGGAGTGGTGGGGCTCAGCCTGGCAGCACTGCAGGAGGAGGAGGAGGACGAGGAGGAGATGACCCTGGAAATGTTTGACAACAGCTCAGTGCAGGTGAGCCAAGATGCCACAGGCCCACTTCTCTCTACAGCCACCAAGTGTCAGCAGGTGATGGCAGGGGCAGATTGTCAGGTGTCAAGTCACCAGGTGTAGACAGGTGTAGTCAGGTGTCAAGAGGGGTAGGCTCACAATAGTTCCTAAAACCAACTTTGACAAACTGACCTCTGAGCTCCTCTGGTCTGGTTCTGGTTTTCTGCTCTAGTTTGAGCTGGACATCGAGCCACGTCTGAAACCATCTCTGATTGGAGGAGGAGCAGGAGGAGTGAATGACAGTCAGGATGTTTCCTTCAGCCAGACCACTAAAGGTATGCAGCCACTGGCGGACTCAGTGTCTGAGCTGGAAATGATGACCAGAGCAGGTAAACCCTCCTCCTCCTCCTCCACCTCCTTCTCCTTCTCTTCTTCTTCTCTTCTGTGTCCTCCTCCTCTTCTCCTTCCTTCACACCAGCAGGAGGCAGCAGAGTCTGAAGATGACAGCTCTGGACTGATGCCTGTTGTTGTTGTTCCAGTGTGGCCTCAGGAGGAGTACATAGTGGAGTATTCTCTGGAGTACGGCTTCCTGCGTCTGTCTCAGAGCACCAGACAGAGACTGAACATCCCCGTCATGGTCGTCACTCTGGGTGAGACACCTTTACACCTGTCTGCCCGCTGGTCATATGATATTAACCCCTGTGATGACACCTGTTCGTCTGTTCAGATCCCATGAAGGACGAGTGTTTTGGTGATGGCTTCAGTCGCTTCCTGCTTGATGAGTTTCTGGGCTACGACGACATCCTGATGTCCAGTGTGAAGGCTCTGGCTGAGAACGAGGAGAACAAAGGTTAAACATATCTTCACATTGCTTTTTCATACAGAACCACTGTTCCTTGGTTCCCTAATCCATCCATCCACCTTCTACCTCTTACCCTCTCATAGGGTCAGGGGGGCTGGAGCCTATCCCAGCTGTCTTAGGGTGAAAGACAGGGTACACCCTGGACAAGTGTCCAGTTCATCACAGGACACATAGAGACAGACAACCACTCACACTCACATTCACACCTACGGTCAATTTAAATGAACCAGTTAACCTAATCCCCATGCATGTTTTTGGATGGTGGGAGGAAGCCGGAGTACCAGAGAGAACCCACACAGACATGAGGAGAACATGCAAACTCCACACAGAAAGGCCCCGGGATTCGAACCCAGTACCTTCTTGCTGTGAGGTGACAGTGCTAACCACTACACCACCTTGCTGCCCGGTTCTCTGGTTCCCAAAAATCAAGTTCTTCTCATCTGATGACATATCAGAGTTCCTTTAATCCCATATTTGATTACGAAAACTGAGGTTTTTAATCCTATCCTCTTGAAACAGAACAAAGATCCAATCCCTTGTACAAGATTCTCTGATCTCTGGTCCCCCTGGCTTGATGTTTCTAGTAGACCTGGTTCTGAGTTGATTGGTGAGTCCTCAGCAGGTTCTTGATGTCACTCTGTGGTTCTCTGCAGGGTTCCTGAGGAATGTGGTCTCTGGAGAACACTACCGCTTTGTCAGCATGTGGATGGCCAGAACCTCATACCTGGCCGCCTTCGTCATCATGGTCATATTCGTGAGTGGAAGACTTCGGATGGTTTTCAGAAACACAAACTGGAGATTCATCTTTGAATTTTTACTTTTCATAAATAAGTTCAAACATGTCGAAAAGAGAAGAGGCAGATCAAAGTTCTCGAGTACTTCTCTGTTTTTCTTATTTTTCAGACGCTGTCCGTCTCCATGCTGCTCAGATACTCTCACCACCAGATCTTCGTCTTCATCGGTAAGTCCAGTCTGGGACCAGACCAGACCACTTAACTGTAGTCCTGTAGACCTTAAGGGTTCTATCTAATCCAATTCAGTCTGGACCAGTCTGAGACCAGATTGTAACAATCCAGTTAGGGCTGTGTGTTATGCATAAAATTCTGTATCCCGGTATACAATGATATATATTCTGATATAGTGTTTTTTCTGATGTGTTTTTACTCTCCATTGAGCTCTCCTCCATCTCCTGTGCGGCGTAATCCCTTATATGCTTTTATTCTGAAGGCTTACTGTGAGAGTGACCTGAAGTTCAGCTATGTTTGCTCTGTATTTTACTATGCAGTTTGGCTGCTAATACAAATGCGTTTTAAGCAATAATAAATGATTCACAAGCAACACAACATCCTCCATGCTGCTTTACCTCTGTTTACTCCCAAGCTACAACTGCTGTAAACAAGTCCTGATGGCTGACATAAACATGCTACCACAAAGCAGTAGCATTGCTGCTGTTACAGTACCCATCATACTATTGTGTCTATGCTTCATACAATACACATTTTGAACTCGCTTGATACATTTGGATTATCCAGCGGTCATTCCCACGTTGAGTTGTGCTTTACACTGCATATCTAAACCACAAGAAACGTTTATGATAGCGTAGCTACATGTTAAAATTATGATATAATCAACAGAGGCTTATATTGTAGACAGAAGGTAGACATTTTTATACTGCGCTGCGTTATATATCGTAATATTGCACAGCTCTAAATCCAGTTTAGTCTAATGTAGTCCAATTTAATGTAACCTAGTGCAGTGTCACGTGGTCTCGTCCAGTTCAGTCTGGGAACTTTGACTGGACTGATGGTTTTCAGTTTAAATTAATACGGTGAAATGTAACCTGAGTGAAGAATGTTATGAACAACTCTCTGTGTGCTGATCTGGTCTTGGTCTGTCCCCCCTCAGTGGATCTTCTCCAGATGTTGGAGATGAACATGACCATTGCCTTCCCAGCAGCCCCTCTGCTCACCGTCATCCTGGCTCTCGTTGGTAAGTCCACATCCTGGAAAGCTGAGCCAGACCCAAACCAGGCTGAGATCTGGTCTAGTTAGGTCCTTTAAGTCCCTAGTTTAGACAGAACCAGACTGAGATCTGGTCTTCATTTCTGACCAAACCTGGTTGGCAGTTGATCTACATGGTTCTAGTTGAGTCCATGGACCAAGTTGAGACTGAAAACTAGCTGGTTAAAGTCTGAAGCTGGTGATTGTTTGGAGGCTTCATGAATCCTGACCTGCTGATGTCACTTCCTGTCATCAGGTATGGAGGCCATCATGTCTGAGTTCTTCAACGACACAACGACGGCCTTCTACATCATCCTCATCGTATGGTTGGCCGATCAATACGACGCCATCTGCTGCCACACCAACACCAGCAAACGCCACTGGCTGAGGCGAGTCACATGACTGACACCAACTCAACCTTTGGCTCATTTAAAACCACACCCACAGGTGTGATCGCCTGGATCTGTGATGGACTTCTCTCCTTGTGTTCCTCAGGTTCTTCTACCTCTACCACTTTGCCTTCTACGCCTACCACTACCGCTTCAACGGCCAGTACAGCAGCTTGGCCCTGGTCACCTCCTGGCTCTTCATCCAGGTCAGGACCCACCTGGGACAGGAACACCAGCAGGCTTTAATCACTTCCTATCTCTAACTTCCTCTTCCTCTTCTTCTTCAGCACTCCATGATCTACTTCTTCCACCACTACGAGCTTCCTGCCATCCTGCAGCAGATCCGGATCCAGGAGATGTTGCTCCAGAACCAGCAGGCGGGTCAGGCCAACCAGACCGCCCTGCAGGACAACCTGAACAACAACAACAGTGCTGCTGCAGGACCAGCACCAGGACCAACACCCGCCAACAACACTCAGTCTGGAACCAACACCACCCAGCTGGGCCCTCAGACTGACCCTCAGACCTCCTCCCTCTCCCCAGCAACAGGAGCAGCAGCAGGAGGTGGAGGGGAAGTGAGGTCTGAGCTGAACTGGGTCGCCCAGACCGCCGCCATCATCACTGACGCTCTGTCCTCCTCCAGCACAAGGGAAGGAGGAGCAGTGCCAGGAGGTCAGCATCCAGCAGGAGCAGAGGTCAGTGTGGTGGAGTTCTGGATGGGAGGGGGAGCAAGAGATGGAGCAGAAGGAGGAGGCACAGCAATTGGAGCAGAAGCAGCAGGAGGCGCAGCAGAAAGAGGAGGGGCAACAGAAGGAGGAAGAACAGCAAGAGGAGGAACAGAAGGAGGAGGCACAGCAAGTGGAGCAGAAGCAGCAGGAGGTGCAGCAGAAAGAGGAGGGGCAACAGAAGGAGGAAGAACAGCAAGAGGAGGAACAGAAGGAGGAGGCACAGCCAGTGGAGCAGAAGCAGCAGGAGGTGCAGCAGAAAGAGGAGGGGCAACAGAAGGAGGAAGAACAGCAAGAGGAGGAACAGAAGGAGGAGGCACAGCAAGTGGAGCAGAAGCAGCAGGAGGTGCAGCAGAAAGAGGAGGGGCAACAGAAGGAGGAAGAACAGCAAGAGGAGGAACAGAAGGAGGAGGCACAGCAAGTGGAGCAGAAGCAGCAGGAGGCGCAGCAGGAGAAGAGGATTCAAATGTTTCAGTTGAAGTGAAACCTGCAGCAGGAGCAGCTGCACCTTCTCCCAGCTCTCCAATCAGAGGGCTGGAGGTGGAGGAGGTGGGGCCTACTGTGGGGGCGGGTCTATTTGAGGAGGGGCCCACTGACGCCAGCCCCCTAAAGACAGTCTGCCCCCCCTCACAGAGTCCAGATACAGACTGCAGAACCCCTCAGACCAGATCAGAGTCCTGAGAGTCCCGATGTAGACCTGCTGCACCATGTTGGTCTGCCCCAGTCCATCAGTCTGTCAGCTGATCAGGGTGATTGATTAGTGATCTCACAGCTGAACCCACATTTTATTCCTTTTTTTTTTAAACATGTGTCCCAACCTGAGGGCCCTGGTCCATTAGAAGTCCTGGGGAGGGTGTGAGTCCAGAAGACAAAACCTGACTTCAGTCATTGAGCTCCTTTCAAAAATGTTCTGTTGATCAACTAATCGATCAATCAACTCCAGATAAATCACTTCATTATAAACTAAAGATGCTCTCCAGTGTTTCTATAAAAAAAAAAGATCAAATATTTTTTCTGGGTTAATCTATAATTCTGATGTCTTCTATGTTTAATTTTTGATCTTCTCTATTAAAACTGCTGAGGATCCATCCGCCGCTCAAAGTAGTCCCAACTACCTCCTGTTTGGTAGGAACCGTAGGGAGCAACAGCTTATTGACGACTTATAGTTTCCGTAGAGACTGAGACTCATGTTGTTGGGAGGTGAAGTATAGAAAAAGCCACATCCTTTAAATCCTTAAATGTCTGAATGTGGAAGAAAACAATAAAAGTGAGGTGTTTTGATTGAACCTGGTGATCATCTGATCAGTTATTGATCAGCCCTGATTCTGACAGACTGAAGCACAAAGTCTTGACTGTGTTGATTTATGTTTCCATCTGCTTTTATTTTGAAGAAAAAGACTCTTTGAGAGCAGGAATTGTTTTGTTGGTCGGACTGTTCGATCAGGGACTTCCTGTCAGAATGGATGCCTTATCAATAATCCTCTGTAGACTCTTTAGAGACGTCAGCGGAGCGAGCTGATTGGTTGTGCAATACCATGCTGGCATGTCGCGCCTCAGGCTCCGCCTCCTGCTGTCGCTGTGATGCGTTCGGGGACCGTCGGCAACAGGTGCCTTCAGGTGCTCCTTGTGAGTCTGATGACCTCAGAAGTGTTTGCTGCTGCTGAAAATTAAAAAAAAACTTTTTCAGCCCTGATAAATGATTAATGACTTAAATTTCTGAAGTAAGCGCCAAACATTGAAACCAATTAAATCTGGGTAACAGTTTCACTGAGATAATTAATGACCCTCCGATAATCCTCAGTAATACCATATATTATTAAATGAACAGTAATACATCTGTTGTTGTTTCAACAGTGATTTCCTGAAAACATATTGGGTTTATAAAAATAATCTATAAAACCAAACGACCAGAGGTACTGAAGAAAGGACAGACCAAAAAAGATCAATCAGATGTGATCACTAATTCATTATCCTGATGCTTGTTGCCATAGCTACTCTCATGTGTCGGACTCTGTTAATCCTGCGTTCTGATGGTCTTGGTGTGATGACATCACTGCTCAGCTCTGACTCCACTTCCTGTGGACAGACGCATCACTCGGCTTTTTTTCAGACCTCTGCATTAGTGTTGTTAAAGGGGCGGAGCCTAAGATGTGACATCAGCACCAGAAACTGAACCAAACTGATGGAGAGTTTTAGTTTTTTTTCTTCGTCGTGCCTCTGCAGGATGACTGTAGCCATGTTAGTTGATCTGAAGCCTGAAACTCATCAAACTGTATTTAACTGTCCAGTAAAACCAGTAAAACCGGTGCACAACAACTGCTGTTTGCACACAAACTGTGTGAATGTGTGAATTATTTCCATCAATAATGTTTATTTTTACAATGTTTATTCATCTGGAAGCTGGAACCTGAACATTAATGAGATGCAGCTCAGGGCTGTGAGATCTGGAGTCATAATCCAGAAATAAACATGAATTTATTCAGATTAAAAAGTGTTTCAGGGTTCAGAAGTTCTGTGTGACATCACCTCATGCTCGGTCAGGTCTCAGAAGTTTGATGGAGCTTTTTTGGGTTTGTTGCACAGATTTGGCTCAACCTTCTTTAACCACTGGAGAACTGATAAAATGATGAACACATGATGATAATAATAATATCCCATTGAGACACCAGTGGCCCAAAAGTAGACATTTAGGATAAATGACTGATCTGGTTCAAGCAGTCCAGAACCAGAGAGTCCAGCTTCACCTGCTGCACCAAGACTGGATTCATGAAACCAGTCCTGGATCAATGCAGCTTCCTTGAACAGACCCCACCATGATTCACCATCGCAACGAGAACGGAGAACTTCTCCCCCTCATGGAGGTGAAGGAGGAGATGGAGAAGACTTCCTTAGTCATAAATCAAGGAGAGGAATCTGAATCTGTAGATATATATACAGTATATATATATATATATATATATATATATATATATATATATATATATACTGACTCCAGACACTGACCTCCAGGAAGCTCAGCAGGCCTACAGTCATGGTCAGGAAAGCAGAGAAGAAGAAGACGCAGAGTGGACGTGACGTCACGGGCTGATTTCCGCTGCAGGAGCCGCCGCTGCTGTAAACAAAGCTTAGCAGAGTTAGCAGTAGCTCGGATGGAGGCAGACTGAGTGCGAACAGGAACCACAGCACAGTTCAGCTCTTCTGATGGAGCCTCACTGACCGGAAACAGCAACATGTCTATGGAAGATCCGTTCTTCGTCGTCAAAGGGTCAGAACTGTTTACACCGTGCTAACAAAGCTAATGCTAACAGGTGGCTAGCAGATAGTGTCAATCTGAGAGATCTGCTAGAAAATCGATAACCAATATCACCACAGGGACCGGAACCAGTCCTTGATTTAACAGATTTTGGATTTAACAGATTTTGGATTTAACAGCAGGCAGATGAGCCGCTAGCTAAGCTCTATGCTAACGCTAGCTATCTGTGCTTTGTGAGAGAGTTAGCCTGTTAGCATGTTGCTATGGTCAGCATAGAGTTGATATTGTCGATTTATTTATTTTTTTTCCATTTATCGATTAAACTCAAAAAAATCAATCCACAGAAACACAAACGTTTCCAAATATGAATGAAAGGGACAAAAAAAGAAGAATAATGTTATTTAATCTGGCTGTTTACCCCAGTAAAATATATATATATATATATATATATATATATATATATATATATATATATATATATATATATGTATATAGTATATATATGAAATATATATGTAGATATATCTACATATATATTTCATATATATACTATATACATATATAGATATTTCTATATAGTATATATATGAAATATATATGTAGATATATATACATATATATCTACATATATATATATGTAGATATATATGTATATGTACATACATGTTTAAATGATGACAGTGGCTCCATTTACCATTTCCTGTGACATCATCACTTCCTTTTTGTGTTTTGGTGATGGCCGACGCTGAGTGGAAATAAGAATAATGCACACAGGTCTCAACAGCATTGCATAAAATAGACAAACACCCAACTGGGCAATGTTCTCTCTGTGGCCAATTTGAGACAGTAGAGCATGTACTACTGCACTGCAGTCAATATAATAGTCAAAGGAATCACCTTTTTCAGTCACTAAGAAAGGCGAAGCACTTCACACTACCAGGTCTCTTGGGCAACTCTATATAGGTGTATATATACGTGTATATATAGGTATATATATACACGTATATATACCTGTATATATATACGTATATATATATATATATATATATATATATATATATATATATATATATACGTATATAAAACCACTCACATTCACACCTACGGTCAATTTAAATTCACCAATTAACCTAATCCCCATGCATGTTTTTGGATGGTGGGAGGAAGCCGGAGTACCAGAGAGAACCCACACAGACATGAGGAGAACATGCAAACTCCACGCAGAAAGGCCCCGGGCCGGGAATCAAACCCAGTACCTTCTTGCTGTGAGGCGACAGTGCTAACCACTACACCACCGTGCCGCCCAGAGTTGCAGTTCTCCATGTTTTATTTCACATCATGTCTGTTGTGGTGTGACTGGTTGCTGGGAGCAGTGCTGGTGTCCAGTCTGACCACTGCAGTATCTCTCTGAGAGACACCAGTCTGCTCTCCAGTGGTGTTGGTGTCTCCTGCTGAAGGTGGGACATCATGTCCATCAGAGAGGACAGCTTGGCCATCACTCACTGTCCACCATATTTTTACATTTGTATTATTTATATGTGATTTCCAACTCAAATCCTCATCCAGGGTGACACCCAAATACTTAGTTTCCCTTAATCTATTAATCATCTATATTAATCAAAGCATCAGTGCCCTCTGCTATTACATCATCATCATCATCAACAACTTTATCCCAAACTCAAGGTCCAAATTTAAAAAAAAAAAAAAACACATACCAGTATAAATAAATAACTTACACATACACGAACAACAACAACAACGCACTTAAAGAAGACACTGATACCAGTGCTTCCACATGGATGACTTGTACCAGACAGTACTAAGAGCTGGGTTTGACAGCAGCAAAATAATTTGGTTACATGTACCATCCAATCTGCAAATCATCATTAAAGGCAATTTGGAGTTTCTGGATGCTATACAGTATACAGAGGAGTGCATCCATCCATCCATCCATCCATCCATCCATCCATGCATCCATTTTCTACTGCTTATCCTCATAGGATCGCGGGGGGGGGGGAAGGCAGGGTACACCCTGGACAAATCTCCACCTCATCGCAGCAGAGGAGTGCAGTATGCCTTAAACAGGCTTATTTTAATGCGATCTGAACACCAGTGGAATTACCTGACCAGCATGTTAGCTTGTGCATATAACATGCAGTGCTGCCTATAGATGGCATCATCATCATCACACGCTTGGTCTGTGATGATGTGTCCCAGATATTTTGTTTTATTGCTAACAGGTAAAACTTGCCCTGCCAGGTAGAAAGTAGGGGTGTGTATTGGCTAGAATCTGGCGATACGATACGTATCACAATTCAGGGGCAATAATATGATATATTGCGATACTATAGAAACAACAATATATTGAGTTTCTTTTAAAGAATTTAATTGCAGGAAAACTGTCATAGCATAGTAAACACATGCTTAACCTCATCATCAATCAAAGTGCTTCAGAGTAATAAAAATACATAGAAAAGTGAGATACTATAAGTAGTAAAAATAGTAAAATAGACTCTAGATCAATAAAAATAAAAGCAAAAAAAAAAAAAAAGCGTAAAAATAAGACAGGTAGAAAAGGAGTACAATCACGAACACAGCACTAGGTCAGAATAGACTAGAATGCTTCCGGAAACAAATAAGTCTTCAGGTGTTTTTTAAAAGTATCCACAGAGTCCAGTGAACGCAGCTCTAGAGGGAGTTCATTCCAAAGACGAGGTGCCATGGCTTTAAAGGATCTGTCTCCCCGGGTTTTAAAACGAGTTCGTGGAACCATCAATAGGTTCTGTCCAGACAACCTCAGGCTTCGGGCTGAGCTGTAGGGCTTAATTAAGTCTGCAATATACATGGTGAACCTGACCATATAGAGCTCGAAAGGTTAGCACCAGGATTTTGAAGTGGACCCGATAGACAACGGGGAGCCAGTGGAGTGATCTTAGGACTGGTGTGACGTGGGACCTCCTGTTGGTACTGGTCAACAGCCTCGCAGCTGAGTTTTGAACGTATTGAAGGCGGGCCAACTGTTTCTTGTTGAAGCAGGTGAAATGGCCGTTAAAGTAATCCAGTCTTGACGACAAACGCATGAATAATCATTTCCAGCTCATCCTTTGACACCATGGGCCTGAACTTAGCAATATTGCGTAGCTGAAAAAAGCAATTTGTGACCAGGTGGCTTGAATGGTGATCTAACGACATGGCTTCATCAAAGAGTACCCCAAGATTCCTCAGTCTGGTTCTGACTGAGGCACTCAGATCACCTAAGTGTTGCTTAATGGTGGGAATGGCACTATCCGGGGCAATAATAAGCATCTCTGTTTTTCCTGTGTTAAGTTGAAGACTGTTGTCATTTAGCCGCTACTTAGTTTGCGTCAAGCAGTTAATTAAGGAGCTTAGTTTGTGAGCTTCAGAGGTCTTAAACGAGCAATACAGCTGAAGATCATCTGCAAATAAGTCGTAGGAGACATCACTGAACTGCTGGATTATTTGACCAAGTGGAAGAACATACAACAAGAACAGAAGGGGTCCCAAAACAGAGCCCTGAGGCACACCACACAGCAGGTTGCCTGGTTTAGACATAATGTGATTAGCACACACACTAAAACTCCTACCAGTTAGGTATGAAGAGAACCACTGGAGCACTGAACCCGACAACCCACAATTTGGTCCCGCAGCCTGTTTATCAGGATCTGGTGGTTGACAGTGTCAAAGGCCGCTGACAGGTTCAGCAAGACCAACACTGTACATCTCCCCAAGTCACAGACATCAGAATGTCACTCGACACTTTCAGGAGAGCAGTTTCTGTTGAGTAGTTTTTCCAAAAGTCTGACTGAAATGTGTCAAAAATGTTGTGTGACTCTAGAAATTTTGTAAGTTGTGAAGAGACCACTTTTTCCAACATTTTAGACAGAAAGGGGAGTTTAGATATGGGTCTAAATTCTTCATTTCTGACTGATCCAGGTTAGGTTTCTTAAGTTTCGGTTCAACGGTTGCATGTTTGAAGGTGCACGGGAATACACCAGACGAGAGTGTCAGGTTGAACATTCTGGTCACCCATGGTCCAATTGTGTCAAAGGTATTCACAAAGAGCTTAAATGGTAGCAAGTCTACAGAGCCAGAGGAGGGTTCAAGCTTAGTGGATTTCCAGAGTCGCTCAGTTTTGCGGCATAATCTTCTCAGGCACAAAGTCTTTTCATTCAACCAGGGACATGACACCTTTCGAGAGACGTGGCTAGACTTTAGTGGTGCCACTTGGTCTAGAATAGAGCCACAGTGTGAAGTAAAGTGGTACATAAAACCATCGACATCAGTACATTGGCTCAAGTCATAAGGATCAAACATAGCACAGAATCTCTCAGTTGTGGTCTCTGTAATGATCCTCCTTTCTGCCCTTACAGGGACAGGCCTAGGCTCAGGAGGGACATTAAGTTCAAAAAACACACAGCTATGATCACTCATTAGACATCCTCTACACACACATTGCCAACGTGAAGGCCAAGTGAAAACACCAGGTCCAGAGTATGACCTTTGCTGTGGGTGGGACCTGACACATGCTGCTTGAAATTAAACGATTCAGTCATAGATAAAAGTTCAGCTGCTGGGCTAAATAAGCCATCATCAATGTGCAAGTTAAAATCCCCAAGAATGAAAACTTTTTCCAGTTTTATTATAGATGATAAGAAGGCATTAAAATCCTTTAAAAAGACACCAGCAGGGCCAGGAGGGCGGTAGATCAGGAAGCAGTGGAATGTGTTAGAGGAGCCAACTTTTATAACTTGTGACTCAAAAGAGAGGAAATGGTCAGTGCCCATCAGACAGTCTCCGCAGCTCGCTTGATCTTAACCTGGACGCCAGACCTGCAGCCTCTTCTCCTTGCCCTCTTTTTGGGATTAACCTCGGACTTGTGACAACAAAAGGCAGTCTGGAAAGGTAGGCGCGCACACAAACGGTGGTGGGAAAGCTTGTTTGTAACTGTCCCAGTCACTGAAGAGGTGCTCCATTGACTCTTTGATGATAAAAAGAGATCCACGGTCATAGGTCCGAACAGCCTAGACATAGTCACTAAGTACCAACACTGACATGGCAACATAAATTGTAATAAGGGCCACAAAATGTCTGCATGGAAGCAGTCCAGCAAAGGCGAAGCCACACTCAGGCGCCATCTTGGGAAAAAAATGGAATTAATGGAACATTAACCTGCGTTCCATATATAATAATCGGCCCAAAATATGATTATGTTGGGGTTGGAAAATATGGATATTAAGAAATTAAAAATCAATATGATATCTGAAGACAAAGTATCGCGATATATCGCCATATCAATATTTTTTAACACCCCTAGTAGAAAGATGGAAAGACTACCTCCTTATCTCCTTTGCTTTTACAGATCAGGAGAACACTTTTCTTGCAATTATACAGTATTTAACATCGAATTTGACACCATAATTAGTACATATATTCAGCATCTCTTGAAACCCAGCATCTCTTGAAACCCAGTGCTGCTTACAGAAAAAATAGCTAAATCGTCAGCATACGTGAGTTGGTTTATCAGGGTGTTGCCAACCATGCATTCTGTCCTACTGGCCCTTAACTAGTCGGATAAATCATTCATATAAATATTAAAAAGGGCAGGTGAGAGTAACCCCCCCCCGGCGGACCCCATTACCCACGGCAATATGCCCAATATGCCAGGATCCTAATTATACTATTGGGCAAAACAGTGTAAAATGACTGACTTGTGATGCATCAGTAAAACCAATTAAAATTGGTAGAACATTGTCCACTTTATATAGATCACTTTTAACACAATTAAATAGCTCAGAGTGATGTTGCTTCCACAGCTCAGCTAACACCCCTTCAACTGTACATGGTAGTGATGTACTGACCCTGTTCGTTGTCCTCACCTCCTTCCAGAAGCCAGTAACGTCATTTCCAAGAAGTTTCTCTGCCGTAGCGTCTGCTCTCATTTCCTGCTCGTGCTTGCTGATATAACGAATTGCGTATTTATACCTTGCATTGGTAAGCTTTTTGTTGTCCAAGCCCAGTCCCTCTCTGGGCCTACCTGCCAGGACCCGGGCCTTATATGCATTATTAGCTTCAGCATGATAAGCACTCACATACTTGTTCCATCCTGGCTTAATGGTCTGTCTTTTTTTTAAAGTAAGTAAAGAAAGGCCTACTGGCTTCATACACTAATACTTGGTAATGTCCTGATTTTAAAGCTGATGAAGAAACAAAACCTTTCACACTGCAGCTCAGCAGCGGGCAAGTCTATTAACTGTAGGGGGGGTGTTTTGTTTTCATATTATCATAATTTATTTCTAGGTTTCAGTACTTCTCATGATTAAATTGAATATATTCACACATAATACACAGGCATAAAACACAGAAGCATTGCATAATCTAAACCACAAGTAATGTTTATGATAGCGTAGCAACAGAGCTAACTAAATAGCTACATGTTAAAATTACGATATAAACAACAGAGGCTTATATCGTACGGTAGACATTTTTATACCGCACTATGATACATATCGTAATATCACACAGCTCTACGGTCTGCCCCTCTTCACTGCAATGCACCAGTTCAGTGAATTATCTGCAGTCCTTCCTAGAGTTGGGCATGCACGCATGGTCCCACTCCCCGAACCCACCTCGACACAGATGCCCACGTTGCCCGGTGTCAAGGCCGTGCGAGGGGATGCAGGATTGCGGACAAAGGTGGGTTTCGCTGGAGAGCCAGGAGCGCACCCGTTAGCAATTTCTTAGCCAGCTCCTCGCTATTCCCCCAGCCGAGATAGCCAATCCTCCACCACTGCTTATTTCCAGCCAGCATTCCACAGCATCAACTCTGTGGCCTATGGAGGCAGTCATAGTACGCAGGTTCTCACCAACATCTGCCTGAAGTGATCTCACTGTGAAGCCGCTCCATCTTAGCGAGCAGACTTGATACATCCAACTATTAAATGTCACTGGTGGCAGCTCATCCAGATAGTAGGAGACAAACCGGGGAACTTTGTTTTAATTTTAACCATAAGGAAATTAAGGAACTCATCCTTGATGATGACTTGGCCATCAATGGTCTTATGAATAATAGTTTTTTCTCGGGGCCGGTGCTTGAAGCCAGGAGCTACCGAGCCACAGTCTGCACCTTCCGCCTTTTTAGAATGCCATCCGCCATCATGAAGTTTGTTTTTTCAAGATTCAGTGATAATTTATTGAGATCAAACCATATTTTTATTCTTTTAAATTCCTTCTTTAACCACATTCAACTCCTGTGTTATAGCTTCCCCAGAATAAACAGTGTCGTCCACAAACAGAGTACATTGAAGCAGTTTGGATACGTGAACAAAATCATGAATATATTAAATAAACAATAAACAGTTTTGGCCCAAGGACCAACCCCTGAGGCACTCCACACTTAATATGACACCACTCAGATTTTATATTATCAATCTGCACAAGCTGCTTTCTGTTTTCTAAGTATCTTGAAACCCATTGGTGTGACACCCCCCCCCCCCATACCTTATTTATTCAATTTATTCAGGAGTATGGAATGATATGTGATAGCAAAAAACCTTTTGAGGTCAACAAAATATTGCCTCTTATGGATTGCAGTGGATATTTCTTCAGTCACTTCCATGGTGGCTCTTATGTGGAGTGATATTATAGGTATGCTAGTGATGATATTTATATTAATTTTACAAATGTGAAGAAAGTTATCAGCTGAGAATTTTATGGGTATATTCTCAAATTTTCTTGGTTAATAACTTAACCTTATTAACCTTCAGAGTAGAGTAGTAATGTGTGTTACAATATTGCATATATTAATTATATAGAGATAATAACAATAATAATTCTAAACATGAGGCTGCATGCTTTCAGTGTATCTGAGTTCACATTATTACAGTGATCCAAGAAGGCCGTGAACGCAGCACAAACCCTTCATCACTGATTAGTAATGCTGTGTTTCACAGAGAGGTACAGAAGGCCGTGAACGCAGCACAAACCCTTCATCACTGATTAGTAATGCTGTGTTTCACAGAGAGGTACAGAAGGCCGTGAACGCAGCACAAACCCTTCATCACTGATTAGTAATGCTGTGTTTCACAGAGAGGTACAGAAGGCCGTGAACGCAGCACAAACCCTTCATCACTGATTAGTAATGCTGTGTTTCACAGAGAGGTACAGAAGGCCGTGAACGCAGCACAAACCCTTCATCACAGATGGAGCGAGCTGCTGCAGGAGGGGGGCGGAGCCTCCAAGGAAGAAATGGACTGGACAACCAATGAGTTGAGGAACAGTCTGCGCTCCATCGAGTGGGACCTGGAGGACTTGGACGAGACCATCAATATCCTTTAGACAGTGATGTATGTTTAGTTCTGTGAAGCAGCACTGTTTCAGGTGAACGTGTTTCTTAACTGTCAGTGAACGCATCGTCGAGTCCAACCCAAAGAAGTTTAACCTGGATGCAGCTGAGCTTTCGAAGAGAAAAGCCTTCATCAGCAGCACCAGGCAGACCGTCAAGGTACGCTTCACTGAACTCACCTGTCTGTAAAGTATTGACACCTGCCCAGGTGAGTTTCTACTGCTCTGAAAAAGATTCTGCACCAGAGCATTATGGGATGGTTGTTGTTCTTCTTGTACTGCTATTGGTGCTATTGGCTGATTGAAACACATTGAACTGATTGGCTGGGGTGTATCTGAAGAACTGATCTGATTGGCTGCTGATTGTCTCTGTCTTGAAGGAAATGAAAGAGCAGATGTCAAGTCCAACTGCTGCCTCAGTCGACAGGAAGAGCAAACAGGTAACCAAAGACACCCGAACATACCCAAAGACACCTGAAGAACTGAAAACACCCGTAAGAGGAGGTTCCAGTGAGGGTGAGCTCCATCTGCTCTAAATTGTCTGACAGTGTGTTTGTGTCGCTGTGGTGTTTAGGCTCCGCTCGGTGAACGAGGCGCTCAGAGTCCGATCTGGCAGCCTGGTCCTGATAAATACAGCCGACTGGACCGCCAGCTGCAGAAAGCTAACTCCCAGTTCATAGAGGAGCAGCAAGTCCAGCAGCAGGTAACACCAGACCCATGGAGTAGCCAATAACAGAGCTCAGATTGGTCACATGAGGGCGGTGATGATGTCATGATGTGTGATTGTCTCAGCTGATGACAGAACAGCAGGATGAACAGCTGGAGCTGGTGTCAGGAACCATCGGGGTCCTGAAGAACATGTCAGAGAGGATCGGCATGGAGCTGGACGAGCAGGCAGTGTAAGAACGTTGGTCATAATGTTAGTTATAGTTAGTCGTAGTTATTATTACCATCATTAGTAATAATCTTATGTAGTACTGTTGTTTACGCTGCTCTGTTGACTTGATTTTATTCAACAATAGACACAAATTTTGTTACAAAGATCAACACTGTGTCACCAATTTGGGCACATTTTATGCCAGAGGACAAGGAGTGAATCGGTGGGGTTAAGGTGATTGGGGGGGGGGGGGATACTGCATTGATTGGGTGCTTTATCACCACGGTAATAAAATATCCATACAATCACAGCACTACTTATAATTAGCAGTAGCATTTAAAAGTATGTTTCTAGTCAGCTATAGCTACAGTAAGTAGTAGTTAGCAACAATTAAAGTTAGTTATAGTTAATGTTGTAGTTAGTGTAATGTCGCTGGACGAACAGGCAGTGTACAACCTTCAGATCCATCACTGTGCAGAGTTCTCCTCCTGGATGGTTCGTGGGCTCTGGTTCCTGGTCTGTGGTCTCGAGTTCCTGGTCTTGCTCAGTCCTCTGGTTTTTCTCCTGCAGGATGCTGGATGACTTCACTCATGAGGTGGAGAACACTCAGTCCAGACTGGACAACGTCATGAAGAAACTGGCCAAAGTGTCTCACATGACCAGTGGTAAACTGAACACATGACATCACCCTCATAGTCAGCAATAGTTAATTAGTAATAACAGTTATTGTATTATTTATTGATGGTAGAGGTCATAGTTAGTAATAGTTACTAACAGTCTGTCTCCACAGATAGCTGTTAGTAGTTGGCTGTAGTTATTCATAGCAAAAGCTGTAGTTAACATAAGTTATAGCTAGTTAACATTAGTTTTAAATAGTTAACATTAGTTATAGTTAACATTACTTTTAAATAGTTAACATTAGTTATAGTTAACATTAGTTTTAAATAGTTTACATTAGTTATAGTTAATATTAGTTTTAAATAGTTTACATTAGTTATAGTTAACATTAGTTTTAAATAGTTAACAATAGTTCTGTTTCATTCCCTCCTGACTGTCAGTGGCAGTGAACAAAGTGGATATGTCTCCTCGCGCTTCGCGCAGGTCGAGATGTTATGTAAACAAAGTCGCGTATGTGACGTGTAGGCTAACTGCATCAGAGCCTATAAATACCACCTGGTAGCCTACACCCGGCCTCTTTGATCTTCTCGCCGTTAGCCTAGCGTTCAGCGCAGGTTAACTGCTCCGTGACATCCGTGTTTCGTATCTCTCGTTTCGCATGTTATGGGGAGGTGAGTACACTCTGTGTGGGCTAGTGCGGCCATCCTGCCTGTGACTTATGGTCGGAGCGCAGCTTGTTGCCCTCTAAGGCTGTGGTTGGCACGCTATCCTCCCTTTGTCGCGGGAGAGGGGCTGAGGGGCATCCGCGTGGCGGCTCGCCCGTATGCTACGCCGACTGCGCCGCAGTCTGTGTAGCCTGGACGCCCCCCTTCGGCGGAGGGCTAGTAGAGCTAGCGTGGCAAGTTAGCTGCTGCTCGTTCCTAGCCCTCTAAGCTCAATTGTTATGGTGAGTGATAATAATGTTTATTATTACTATGTATACTTATATCTGTGTTATGTTTACAGAGAAAACAAGACGCTGCTGGAAGTTCTAATCGCGTTCTGTGGTTTACCCACGGTTCTCGCTTAGATTACCTGGCTACACTACTATTTGGGGGTGTAGCCTGACCGGCTAACGCACCCGCTGGAGGTTTCTGGTTCACAGAAGGAGAGGAGCAGAAGCTGCTGGAAGTTCCAATCGCGTTCTGTGATCTGTCCACAGTTCTCGCTTGGATTACCTGGCTACACTTCGGTTCAGGTAAGTTAGCCTGAACCGGCTAGCACGGCCGCTGGAGAGTCTGGCTCGCAACCTGTGGTTTGATCAGAGCAGTTCTCGCCCAGATCTCCTGACCGGAGCCCTGCTTTGGGGGGACATAATGTTGCTGTGTGTCTCTTGCGGGGCTCAGCTTGAGGTGGAGGACGGCCATGAGATGTGCCCCAGGTGTCTGGGGGTCGGTCATCTCAGGGAGGCCCTGTCTGACCCATGTATTAATTGTAGCATCCTACCGCTCTCTCACTGAGAGCGGTAGGATGAGAGGTGGAGACCCTCCTGCTGGGAGAGGATTTTCCACTCTCTGGGGTGACTCGGAGAGGTTCTGGCCCCCACAGATGGCGTGAGAAGTGCGGAGGCGGGCCACAGAAGGGGCGTGGGAGCCCAGATCGCAAGAGGGCGAAACAGCAAGCTCCCGCTCGCCAGGAGATGGAGGCTTTAAGAGCTGAGATAGAGCAACTTAAAGCACTCGTATGGGCTCAACCTCCTCCACCTGCCCCAGGGGCAGTTGCTTGGGACTCTGCAGAGGACATGGACGACGCTATGTCAACGAGGGCTTCAAACTCACAGTTTCAAATGAGCGAGTTGGAGGTTAGCCCCAGACAGGGTCTTTCCCCTGCACTGTCAGTCCAGGGGGCGGAGCCCGTGAGCCTTGAGGCCAAGGATGACTCGGAAACTTCCCTCAGGAGCTCCGTGAGTTCTGAACTGGGGGGCGGCCCATGAGTTCTGAACTGGGGAGGCAGCACACCCCGTTGGAAACCCATTTTTCCACCGAGCTCCAGTGGCCCCGCCATTTGAGGTCCCACCTTCGCCTGCCTTTTTGGAGGAGCTGAAGCGCTGGTGGGCAAACCCAGGAATGGCGCCTTACCATGGCAGAGATGCTAGAACTTTGGCATCCATGCGCGGCGCAGAAGAACATGGCCTGATTCACATGGACCAATGCATTGCTGCACTGGTTCTCACTCAAGGTTAAGCCTCGCTGCCCTAGGCCACAGTGCCGGGTAACTGACAGTCTCCTGTCGAAGGCTTATGATGTAGCGGGCCGTATGGCTCGCATTGGAAACTCACTGTCGGTGCTCCTCCTTGCCCAGACTGCCATGATGCAGCCAGGGCATGGGGGGTCAGAACTGGCTGATATAAATGATGCAGCCCTTCAGGCCTTTGGGCTGATGACCAGAGAGCTTGGTTGCTTGATGTCCACCCTTGTTGTGACACGTCGTCAGGTGTGGCTGGCCCAGGCGCCTATGTCTGATGACTGCAGGCATGCCCTCCGAAAGCTCCCAGTGGTGCCAGGCCAGTTGTTCGGGCCACAGGCAGAAACAGCGCTGGAGCACAGGAAGCAGTCTAGCCAGGCTTCTGAGGCTTGGGCGGACCGAGGTAAGGGTATGAGTGCCCCAGTTCAGCACTCTAAGAAACGTGGAGTGCGAGACCCGCGCCGGTCACGTCATCTGAATCCATTGCCACAGCCCTGGCAGCACAGCCAGGCAGCGGCAACTAGCTGGCGACAGCCCAGAGGGGAGCAGCCTCCCCCCTGCCAATCCCAGCGGGGACGAGTGCATGTTCAGCGCCCCCCCAGGCCCCCAAGTAACCGTCAAGGCAAAAGCTGAAGGTCGGGGGCCGGCGGCGGGCAGATTTTCACAGCAGTATTCGGACTACTGGGCTGCCCATTCCCAAGACGCATGGGTGTTAAACACAATGTCACAGGGTTACAGGATGCAGTTCCGCTGCCAACCCCCACCGCCTTCAGGGGTCAAAGTGACCTCAGTCACAGACCCAGTGAAGGCCCAGTTTCTGTCCCAGGAAATTGCCACACTCCTGGACAAGAAGGCTGTTACAATAGTGGACCCACGCACACAGAACGATGGGTTTTACTCAACATATTTCCTGGTTCCAAAAAAAGACGGCTCCTTCAGGCCCATACTCGATCTGAGAAGGTTGAATGCTTATCTGAGGGTCCTCTCATTTCGCATGCTACGTAGAGTCGACGTTCTCCAGGCTATCATTCCCGGAGAGTGGTTCACTTCTGTGGATCTCAAGGACGCTTACTTTCATGTCCCTATTCATCCAGAACACAGGAGATTTCTTCGCTTCGCCTTTCGAGGCCGGACATATCAATTTGCCGTCCTGCCATTTGGCCTGTCCCTGGCCCCCCGCATCTTCACAAGATGCATGAGGGCAGCCTTAACAGCTCTAGGACTGGGTGGAATAAAGATTCTCCCTTACCTCGACGACTGGCTCATCTGCGCCCCCTCGTTCCAGGAGGCGAGGCAGAAAACAGCCAGGGTCCTTGCTCACCTCGAGGCACTGGGCATGTCAGTGAACCTGGAGAAGAGCTCTCTTCATCCGACGCAGCAAACCATCTTCATTGGTCTGGCTCTGGATTCTGTCACCATGCGGGCAAGTCCGACCATGGAGCAGATAGACAGGATTCAGGACCTGTTACAGTCCTTCCGTCTCAGAGCAAGAGTGCCAGTCCGAACATGGCTCCAGCTGCTGGGTATGCTGGCAGCAGCATCAGCAATCACACCTCTTGGGTTGCTGCATCTACGACCCTTGCAGAGGTGGTACAACAGCCTCCACATGGACCCCATTCTACAGAGGCAGAACAAGGTGAGAGTGACAAACAGGTGCCTTTTTCATCTCCGCCAGTGGCAGGACCGCACATTTCTGCAGCAGGGAGTTCCTCTGGGCTCAGTTCCTGCAAGGCGACAGGTGATAACAACAGATGCCTCGCCCCAGGGTTGGGGGGCGGTGTGGCAGAGGAGGTCGGTCCAGGGACTGTGGAGCCCTCCATGGAGGGGTCAGCACATCAATGTCCTGGAACTCCGGACCGTCTACTTGGCGCTGAAGCACTTCTCGCCCTTTCTCAGGGACGAGCACGTGCTTATCCAAACTGACAACACTTCTGCCGTGTATCATATCAACCATCGGGGGGGACCAGATCGGCGAAGTTGCTGAGGGAGGCTCAGAGACTGTAGAGATGGGCTTACCCTCGATTGGCCTCCCCTGAGAGCAATGCACCTCCCAGGCAGGGAAAATTTGGTGGCGGATTCCCTCTCACGCCAGAGGCTGGGCCCAGGGGAATGGAGGTTGCACCCTCGGGTGGTGCAGATGATATGGGATCGGTACGGCCGAGCACAAGTCGACTTGTTCGCCTCCGAGCGCACAACTCATTGTCGCCTGTGGTTCTCACTGAACGAGACCAGCGCCCCACTGGGGGTGGATGCTCTCGCCAACGCCTGGCCGAGGAGACTTCTCTATGCGTTCCCCCCGGTCCCCTTGATAGCGCCTACGCTTCACAGAGTGAGGTTATTGGGTCACAAGATCCTCCTCGTCGCCCCCAGGTGGCCATCGAGGATATGGTTCTCCACACTCATCAGTCTGCTGGATGGGGAACCATGGCAGCTCCCAGTGAGGGTGGACCTCCTGTCCCAGTTGGACGGGAAGGTTTGGTATCCGTCCCCGAGCCTCTTCCAGCTCTGGGTTTGGCCACTGGGGGGTGCCGGTCACTCCTGATTGACTTCGAAACCCTCCAGAGTGCTAGGGCTCCCTCCACAAGAGTGGTGTATCGAAGCTGTTGGGCTGCTTTCACTTCATGGTGCAGGAACAGGGGTATGAACCCAGTATCATGCCCTCTGCATGACATACTGCAGTACTTGCAGGATCTCTTCGAGTCAGCCAGGGCTGCTTCAACCCTGAAGGTTCATGTGGCAGCCATCTCAGTATACCATGACCGCACTGAGGGGAGGTCAGTTGGTGCACATCACTGGGTGACCCAGTTTCTGCGTGGTGCCAGATGGCTGCGCCCTCCTAGGGTGAGGCGGGCTGCCGGATGGGACCTGCCACTGGTCCTGCAGGCCTTAGGCAAGCCACCCTTTGAGCCCATGGAAGAGGGGTCTCTGAGGTGTATATCAATGAAGACTGCATTTCTATTGGCAGTTTCGACAGCCAAGCGGGTTGGTGAACTTCACGCGCTTTCAGTTAGCCCTATCTGTCTACGGTGGAAGACAGATGGGTCGGGGGTCACACTGTGGCCGAATATTTCCTTCTTGCCAAAAGTCCTGCTCCCCAGCCACATCAATCAGGCCATAGAGCTGGAGGCTTGCCATCCACCCCCGATCGACTCTGAGATCGAGGAGAGGGCCAGTGGAGACTGTGCCCAGTCAGGGCATTGCGCCTGTAAATTAGAGCAACACAAAACTTTAGGCGCTCAGAGCAGTTGTTTGTCTGCTATGGCGGAAAGAGTAAAGGAGATGCGCTGTCTAAGCAGAGGCTCTCTCAATGGGTCGTTGACACAATCAGGCAAGCTTACGAGGCAGCAGGAAAACCTGCCCCCTTGGATATCATTTGCCACTCTACCAGGGGTGTGGCAACCTCCTGGGCTACAATGAGAGGGATGCCACTCTCTGAGATATGTGCAGCAGCGTCCTGGGCAGCGCCATGCACCTTTTCAAGGTTTTATCGGCTTAATGTGGTCTCTGGATCCACACTGGCAGCAGCCGTTCTTCCACTGGCGTCGATGGCCAACCAGTAGGTAGGTGTCTGCTTCCTCGTGACACCGCTGGTATGAGTCATCTACTTTGTTCACTGCCACTGGCATTCAGGAGGGAATGAAACGGAACATAAGTTACGAAGGTAACTATGGTTCTGTGAATTCCTGGATGACTGCCAGTCATGCCGGTCACTCGGAATCTGTCGTGCGAGAAGATTCTGAGAGGCCGGGTGTAGGCTACCAGGTGGTATTTATAGGCTCTGATGCAGTTAGCCTACACGTCACATACGCGACTTTGTTTACATAACATCTCGACCTGCGCGGAGCGCGAGGAGACATATCCACTTTGTTCACTGCCACTGGCAGTCATCCAGGAATTCACAGAACCATAGTTACCTTCGTAACTTACGTGATAGTTAACATTATTTTTAAATAGTTTACATTAGTTATTGATAACATTAGTTTTAAATAGTTTACATTAGTTATTGATAACATTAGTTTTAAATAGTTAACATTAGTTATAGATAACATTAGTTTTAAATAGTTTTCATTAGTTATAGTTAACATTAGTTTTAAATAGTTAACATTAGTTATAGTTAACATTAGTTTTAAATAGTTAACATTAGTTATAGATAACATTAGTTTTAAATAGTTAACATTAGTTATAGATAACATTAGTTTTAAATAGTTTTCATTAGTTATAGTTAATATTAGTTTTAAATAGTTTACATTAGTTATAGTTAACATTAGTTTTAAATAGTTTTCATTAGTTATAGTTAATATTAGTTTTAAATAGTTTACATTAGTTATAGTTAACATTAGTTTTAAATAGTTACCATTAGTTATAGTTAACATTAGTTTTAAATAGTTTTCATTAGTTATAGTTAATATTAGTTTTAAATAGTTTACATTAGTTATAGTTAACATTAGTTTTAAATAGTTACCATTAGTTATAGTTAACATTAGTTTTAAATAGTTTTCATTAGTTATAGTTAATATTAGTTTTAAATAGTTTACATTAGTTATAGTTAACAGTAGTTTTAAATATTTTTCATTAGTTATAGTTGACATTAGCTATAAATAGTTTACATTAATTATAGTTAACATTGGTTTTAGTAAGTTGACATTAGTTATAGTTAACAAATGGTATAGCTAATTAACATTAGTTTTGGTAAGTTAACATTAGTTATAGTTAACAAATGTTATAGCTAATTAAATTCAGTTTTAATTAGTTAACATAAGTTATAGCTAGTTAACCTCAGTTTTAGTTGACATTAGTTTTAGTAAGTTAACATTAGTTATAGTTAACAAATGTTATGGCTAGTTAAAGTCATTTTTAATTAGTTAACATAAGTTACAGCTAGTTAACATTAGTTTTAGTTAACATTCGTTATAGTCAGTAGTTATTAACAGTTTGTATCTCCATAGATCGTCGTCAGTGGTGTGCTATTGGTGTGTTGCTCGCCATCCTCTTCGTTGTCATCCTCCTCTTCTTCATCCTCTGATCGAAGCTTCTTCCTATTGGCACAAAACTCATCTTTAGTCTGTGTCTGGGCTCTACTGGAATCTACTGGGCTCTACTGGGCTCTACTGGACTGTACTGGACTGTACTGGACTGTACTGGGCTCTACTGGGCTCTACTGGACTGTACTGGCCTCTACTGGAATCTACTGGACTGTACTGGACTGTACTGGACTGTACTGGGCTCTACTGGAATCTACTGGACTGTACTGGGCTCTACTGGACTGTACTGGACTGTACTGGGCTCTACTGGAATCTACTGGACTGTACTGGACTGTACTGGACTGTACTGGGCTCTACTGGAATCTACTGGACTGTACTGGACTGTACTGGACTGTACTGGGCTCTACTGGAATCTACTGGACTGTACCGGACTGTACTGGGCTCTACTGGAATCTACTGGACTGTACCGGACTGTACTGGGCTCTACTGGGCTCTACTGGACTGTACTGGGCTCTACTGGAATCTACTGGGCTCTACTGGAATCTACTGGACTGTACTGGGCTCTATTGGGCTCTATTGGACTGTACTCGGCTCCACTGGGCTCCACTGGACTGTACTGGACTATATTGGGCTCTACTGAACTGTACTGGGCTCTACTGGACTGTACTGACTCTATTGGGCTCTACTGAACTGTACTGGGCTCTACTGGACTGTACTGGGCTCTACTGGAATCTACTGGACTGTACTGGGCTCTACTGGACTGTACTGGGCTCTACTGGGCTCTACTGGACTGTACTGGGATCTACTGGGCTATACTGGACTGTACTGGACTGCACTGGACTGCACTGGGCTCTACTGGGCTCTACTGGACTGTACTGGACTCTACTGGGCTCTACTGGACTCTACTGGGCTCTACTGAACTGTACTGGATTCTACTGGTCTCTACTGGACTCTGTTGTACTCTATTGAGCTGGACTGAGCTCTCTTGGAATTAACTAGACTCTACTGATCTCTACTGGATTCTACTGATCTGGATTGAGCTATACTGGACTCTACGGAGCTGTACTGGACTCTACTGGGCTTTGCTGGACTCTAATACCACGGACAGATTACTGGACCACAGTGAGGACTGTGCAGGACTGTGCAGGACTGTGGGGCCTGGTTTGTAAAGAATCCAGACTAAATGTTCACATGATGAAGTTTGATGAGTTTTGATTATCTGATTATTAAACTGCGTTCATGTTGTCAGTGGACGATCAGGACCTGAACCTTTGGTCCAATCCTTCTAATTGATCCATCAGACTGATATTATTATTAGAATATCAATAGAGACCAGTTTCAGTATTTTAGCTTATGTGAACTAAACCTGTTCTGATCCAGAATTTAGGAGGTCTGTCAGTTAATCCAGATCAGATTAAAGTCAAAGATGAACGTGTTAATTTGAAAAACTCATCAAACCTAATATGCACCTTCTGAAAAGACTGAATTACTGAATCAGGGAAGAACTTCCTGTTGTAGCTAGGAGCTAAGCTAATGCTAGTGCAGCTAGTCAGAGGGATGCTAACAGCTAACAGGCTAAAGCTGCTATTGATCAGTGATCAAGTGTCCACAGAGCTGAGGATGAAACTAAATGAAGAAGTTAACTCCAGCTGACTGCAGACCAGTCAACATCAGGAAGACTCTGCTCTAAGAGACCAGCTCTGATTGGCTGCTTGTCACCTGACATCACTGATCAGACACTCATTGATCAGATGATCAGTAATGGTGATTAAAGAAAGGAAGAACTGTTGATCAGCAGCTCTGGGATCAGATTTGATCCAGAAACACACTCATCTTTATTTCAAGCCTTGTTGTTCACTCTTTGTATTGTTTTTATAAGCGAGGCCCCGACTCGACTGGACGTCCTCAAAGACACTTTGAGTGTTTGACTGTTAAAATCCTGGCAGATGTCAAAGGTCAAAGGTCAAACCAGGCGGAAACATGTCTAATGTGTTTTAATGTTTGTTTTATTTAAAGGGCTGAAAAGAACTGATTCCTTGACAGATTAGTCCCAGTTTAACTCCAGTTTAACTCTTATTTTAACTCCAGTTAAACTCTGTTTGTAACTCCAGTTTAACCCTAATTTTAACTCCAGTTTAACTCCAGTTAAACTCTGATCGTAATTTCAGTTTAACGCCAGTTTAACTCCAGTTAAACTCTGATCGTAACTTCAGTTTAACTCCAGTTAAACTCTGATCGTAACTTCAGTTTAACACCAGTTTAACTCCAGTTAAACTCTTTAACTCCAGTTAAACTCTTTAACTCCAGTTTAACTCTTATTTTAACGCCAGTTTAACTCCAGTTAAACTCTGATCTTAATTTCAGGTTAACCCTAGTTTAACTCCAGTTAAACTCTGATCTTAATTTCAGGTTAACCCTAGTTTAACTCCAGTTTAACTCTGATTTTAATTTCAGTTTAACTTTGATTTTAACTCCAGTTTAACTCCCATCATGTCATCTCCAGGTTACCACCAGTTTAATTCAGGTTTAACTCTGGTTTATCCCTGGATGGAGTTTCTTGAATGTTTATGGAAAATAATGGCATAACACTAAACTTCCTGTTTGTGTTTACAGTTTGTTTGTTTTGGTTGAACTGACTGAATCTATTTCTGTTTATTTTAAATAAAACGTTTCACGTTTCATTTCTGGTTTCCAGAACTGATCGATCAGTTTATACAGTTTAACTGTTAAACCACACTTCCTGTCGCTGCTACACAATAAAAGCTTTACTTAAATGAACCTCTGGAGGGCTTTTAATGTGATGCTGCAGCAGGAAGTGCAGTTCTGAAGGTTAGTTACTAACAGAGAGAGCAGCCAATCACATGGTTTGTTTCACTTGTGGAAAAAAAATCAATCCAGTTAAATACAGTTTATTAATTTAGGAGCTAATCAAACCAGTTAAATACAGAGAATTTGTATTACTGTTTTATTTAACTGTTTTATTGTGTTCTCAGTTATCAGTTTTCATGAATTAATCTTTTCCAGATGATTTCACAACATAATTCAGTGTTTTCTACACTTTTCTTTCAGATTTAATTATGAATTATTGTCAAAGCTTTTCAGCTGAGACATTCAGTTTTTATTACATTAGAAAAACTTCACCAGTAACAATAATAATATGTATTATAGCCGTGACACATCATTCATCAGAATAACAGAACAATGACTGAATTACTGCTGAAGGAGGAAGTTAAACTGTTACTGTTACAGTTGACTGTTTTGTTTATTGATCAGTGAATGAAAACATATCTGTGTTATTTTATTTTTGTGAATATCAGCAGCTGATTGAAGTTTCATTTTATTTCAATAAAGTCATTTAGAAAAAATAAAACCAGTGTCTGATATTTGTTGCCTGTTAAAGTGAAGAAATATCTTCACGTGTCAGCAGCATTAACATAATTATCATTTAAAATAATATAACGTAATAGAATATATTTGGAAGAGGATATAAGGGTAATTAATGCTTCATAGAACTGGGGTTATCATAGGTGGTGTTAAATATGATATACATCTATTTATATAATCATAATAGATATGTAAATTGTCTGAATGGAGGGAGAGGGTGGATCTTTTTCAGTATCTTTCTTTTCTTTTAAAATATTTTTTTCTAAAAAGTTAAAAAATGACAAAATATTATTATTATTATTTTTACAGATAAACATCAAGACAAAAGCTGATTTAATAAATATAAATCATTTAGAAGAACAATCAATAAACAGGATGTTTACGGTTTCATCTCTGTTGTTGACGTTTATTGTTTTAATTTGACAAAAAATATGAACAAACAGAAATCCACCAACTGTACAGAGACAAACAATAAAATAAAAAGTAATAAATAAAAAAATAACCTTGCTGCTGTTTGTTTTTGAGAAAAGAAAAAGTCCTTATTTCTCACTGTATGTACTTCTACCTGTCAAACAAATAAAAACATTCAACAAAAAAATATTTACTAAAAACACTTAAAAACTGAAAACAGTCAAATTTAAAAAAAAAAAAAAAATGACTTCAAGGATCTTTAAAGATCCTGAT
The DNA here is from genome assembly GCA_029721515.1 of Synanceia verrucosa. Lineage (NCBI taxonomy): Eukaryota > Metazoa > Chordata > Actinopteri > Perciformes > Synanceiidae > Synanceia > Synanceia verrucosa. The sequence continues at coordinate 27,505,608 of CM056558.1, read as the reverse complement.
GCACCTGTAGACCTGGGGATATTCCATCAACCTCGCTAACTTCGATAAGCCCCGCTAGTTTTAGCGAGAGTTCGGTTCCATCACTCTCACTAACAGAAATCACACTGAGTTACAGAGGTAACATCCATCCATCCATCCATCCATTTTCTCCCTCTCTTCAGCTGTCTTAGGGTGAAAGACAGGGTACACCCTGGACAAGTGTCCAGTTCATCACAGGACACATAGAGACAGACAACCACTCACACTCACATTCACACCTACGGTCAATTTAAATTAACCAGTTAACCTAATCCCCATGCATGTTTTTGGATGGTGGGAGGAAGCCGGAGTACCAGAGAGAACCCACACAGACATGAGGAGAACATGCAAACTACACACAGAAAGGCCCCGGGCCGGGAATCGAACCCAGTACCTTCTTACTGTGAGGCGACAGCGCTAACCACTACACCACCGTGCCGCCACCGGGGTAACATATGCTTCTGAGCTAACCTGCTGTGTGGCAGGTTAACTGTCAGGCTTAGGGTTAGCGGTGTTACAAAGAATACGTACCTGTAGTAAACAGAGTATCAAACAGTCAGTTCCTCACGCTCCCTGTCTGATTGTCCGTGTTGTCCGAAAACAAAGGTGAGATGTGAGCAAAAAATAATTTACCTTACATTCTTGGTTATTAATTGTTAATTAAAAGTACTTCAAATAATGTTGTTGTCATGATTATGTCTTCAAATATCATAATGCTTCTATGATATTACTACTGGGGTGTTGGATGAGTGGTTAAGTGTACTGTGAAACGTGGGATTCCGGGGTTCAATTCCCAACGGAAATGAAAGTTATACTTAAGGAAATTATTTGTTATCATTTCACTAACTTTTGTGACATTACACAAATGTGAATGAACGCCATGCTATTAAACCTGTATTTAACCTATTTACTATTAATCATATCATTATAGAACTTATAAATATCAGCTAGGCCTTACATTGACACTTGACCTCTCTCACTTTCTTCATTATTAACACCACTCCTGTTCCAAGATAATAACACAGTTGGCATTTTAGTTGAAGTACAAGTACTTTTACACGTTAAAAAGTAATTCCAACTAACAAAACAGCTCCATAAATATGAAAATAATTCACACCATCATCTGCACTGAGTGGGTACTGAACACAGGTCTCCCACATATCAGACTGTAGTGTTTCCTCTCTCCTGCTGACAGGTCAAATACCTGCTGTGGAACACATATCCTTACTTTAAAAAACAAATGTTTAGCATTGTTATAAAACTTAAATTGCATGTTTAAGTAGTCGGCAATTTCCTGCCACGCCATGTATTTCCCTTCTTGGTAATTGTCGGTTTGTACTTCTCATAGAGTCCCAAGAGCCTTTTTTGCTCTGCATCATTGAAAAAAATCAGCCCGACTCTTCGACATGATCGTGTTTTTGACAATCACATGCTCTGGGCTTCTTGTGTACCCCACACGTCTAACAGAAGCTTGGATAAGCCTGGCTGAAGTTAACTCCACTGAGGAGCAGCTTAAACGTGTTAAAGGAGCGGCTTCATGTTAAAGTTGATGCTACTTCAAGCGAGGCTTCATCACTTAAGCACCGCTATGATTAGAGACTCTGATGGAATGCCCCCCTGAACACCAGAAAGTGGTGTCCTGGTTTCATATTGATCAGCTATGATGAGGACACGATGACTGTCAGGTAAGAACCTGCAGTAGCAGGTGGAGGATCTGGGTTCTGGTCTCAGTTCTTGTTCTAGATGCAGTTCAGCAGTTTGTTGTTATCAACCTGCTCTGCAGCTTGGATGGACCAGGTGATCAGTTGATCCAGCGACCAGGTGATCAGGTGATCAATTGATCCAGTGACCAGGTGATCAGGTGGTCCAGTGACCAGGTGATCAGATGATCAGGTGATCCAGTGACCAGGTGACCAGGTGATCAGTTGATCCAGTGACCAGGTGATCAGGTGATCAGTTGATCCAGTGAACAGGTGATCAGGTGATCAGGTGATCCAGTGACCAGGTGATCAGGTGATCCAGTGACCAGGTGATCAGGTTATCCAGTGACCAGGTGATCAGGTGATCATTTGATCCAGTGACCAGGTGATCAGTTGATCCAGTGACCAGGTGATCAGATGATCAGTTGATCCAGTGACCAGGTGATCATTTGAACCAGTGACCAGGTGATCAGGTGATCATTTGATCCAGTGACCAGGTGATCAGTTGATCCAGTGACCAGGTGATCATTTGATCCAGTGACCAGGTGATCAGTTGATCCAGTGACCAGGTGACCAGGTGATCAGGTGACCAGCTGGTCCAGTGACCAGGTGATCAGATGATCAGTTGATCCAGTGACCAGCTGATCAGGTGATCATTTGATCCAGTGACCAGGTGACCAGGTGATCAGTTGATCCAGTGACCAGGTGATCAGGTGATCATTTGATCCAGTGACCAGGTGATCAGGTGATCATTTGATCCAGTGACCAGGTGACCAGGTGATCAGTTGATCCAGTGACCAGGTGATCAGGTGATCAGTTGATCCAGTGACCAGGTGATCAGGTGATCAGTTGATCAGTTGATCCAGTGACCAGGTGATCAGGTGATCATTTGATCCAGTGACCAGGTGATCAGGTGATCATTTGATCCAGTGACCAGGTGATCAGTTGATCCAGTGACCAGGTGATCAGGTCATCAGGTGATCAGTTGATCCAGTGACCAGGTGATCGGTTGATCCAGTGATCAGGTGACCAGGTGATCAGGTGATCCAGTGATCCAGTGACCAGGTGATCAGGTGACCAGCTGGTCCAGTGATCAGGTGATCCAGTGACCAGGTGATCAGGTGATCAGTTGATCCACTGACCAGGTGATCAGGTGATCAGTTGATCCAGTGACCAGGTGATCAGGTGACCAGCTGGTCCAGTGACCAGGTGATCAGGTGATCAGGTGACCAGGTGATCAGTTGATCAGGTGAGCAGGTGAACCAAGGTGTGGTTTGGTGCTGAAGCTCAGGTCAGGTGACGATGCGCAGGCAGCGTTATCATGGTGGTTACCATGGTTACCGAGGATGTGTTGGCCGGTGTCGCAGCACTCGGACGGTGTTGGAGGTGTTCTGGGTCAGCAGGTGGGTCACCTGGTCCAGACTAAGACAGACCACCTTCTCCTCATTCACGTCCAGGATCTCATCTCCAACCGCCAGCAGGCCAGAGAACATCTTCTCAGTGCTGCTGTCCACCATGTCCTCCACGAAGACACCTGCAGGACACGTTCCTGTTACTGTACTGTACCGTGTACTACTGTGTACTACAGTATACCAACACACTACTGTATACTACTGTATACTACAGTACTGTATACTACATACTGTACTGCTACAGCAGTAATACAGTGTCAGTGCAGTAGAAGGAGCACCAAAACATGTTTACCAAACAGTAAGTATTCTCAGTAGTAGTATTAGAAGTATTCTCAGTAGTAGTATTAGAAGTATTCTCAGTAGGAGTATAAGTAGTATTCTCAGTAGTAGTATTAGTAGTATTCTCAGTAGTAGTATTAGAAGTATTCTCAGTAGGAGTATTAGAAGTATTCTCAGTAGTAGTATTAGAAGTATTCTCAGTAGGAGTATTAGAAGTATTCTCAGTAGTAGTATTAGAAGTATTCTCAGTAGTAGTATTAGTAGTATTCTCAGTAGCAGTATTAGTAGTATTCTCAGTAGTAGTATTAGAAGTATTCTCAGTAGGAGTATTAGTAGTATTCTCAGTAGCAGTATTAGTAGTATTCTCAGTAGTAGTATTAGAAGTATTCTCAGTAGTAGTATTGGTAGTATTCTCAGTAGTAGTATTAGTAGTATTGTCAGTAGTAATATTAGAAGTATTCTCAGTAGCAGTATTAGAAGTATTCTCAGTAGTAGTATTAGAAGTATTCTCAGTAGTAGTATTGGTAGTATTCTCAGTAGTAGTATTAGTAGTATTGTCAGTAGTAATATTAGAAGTATTCTCAGTAGCAGTATTAGAAGTATTCTCAGTAGTAGTATTAGTAGTATTCTCAGTAGTAGCATTAGTAGTATTCTCAGTAGTAGTATTAGTAGTATTGTCAGTAGTAATATTAGAAGTATTCTCAGTAGCAGTATTAGAAGTATTCTCAGTAGTAGTATTAGTAGTATTCTCAGTAGTAGTATTAGTAGTATTGTCAGTAGTAATATTAGAAGTATTCTCAGTAGCAGTATTAGCAGTATTCTCAGTCGTAGTATTAGTAGTATTCTCAGTAGTAGTATTAGAAGTATTCTCAGTAGTAGTATTAGTAGTATTCTCAGTAGTAGTATTAGTAGTATTGTCAGTAGTAATATTAGAAGTATTCTCAGTAGCAGTATTAGAAGTATTCTCAGTAGTATTCTCAGTAGTAGTATTATTAGTAGTATTGTCAGTAGTAATATTAGAAGTATTCTCAGTAGTAGTATTAGTAGTATTCTCAGTAGTAGTATTAGTAGTATTGTCAGTAGTAATATTAGAAGTATTCTCAGTAGTAATATTAGTAGTATTGTCAGTAGTAATATTAGAAGTATTCTCAGTAGCAGTATTAGAAGTATTCTCAGTAGTAGTATTAGTAGTATTCTCAGTAGTAGTATTAGTAGTATTGTCAGTAGTAATATTAGAAGTATTCTCAGTAGCAGTATTAGAAGTATTCTCAGTAGCAGTATTAGAAGTATTCTCAGTAGTAGTATTAGTAGTATTCTCAGTAGTAGTATTAGTAGTATTGTCAGTAGTAATATTAGAAGTATTCTCAGTAGCAGTATTAGAAGTATTCTCAGTAGTAGTATTAGTAGTATTCTCAGTAGTAGTATTAGTAGTGTTGTCAGTAGTAATATTAGAAGTATTCTCAGTAGTACCAGAGTCTCTCCCTCTGCTGATCATGAAGCCGTACTGTTGGTTCTTCGGTCTGCTCACTTCCAGCAGAAGCGCTCCGTCAGAGCAGACCTGAAGAATCTTTCCGACTGAACGGACTGAAGAGGGACGTGGCAACCTGGAGGACAGGAACAGGAAGACAAGCTGTGGCTAATTGTAGCTGAGGTTGTGGGGACTCATCAGTATGAAATAAAACAGGTGTTTTACTGGTCAGCTAGTCTGTAGTCAGCAGAACGGTTCCTCTGCTCCGAAACCAAACTCTGAACTGAAGATGACTTCCTCAACGGCACGAAGGGTGCCCCCTGCTGGAGACAGGAAGTACACTGCTGGAGACAGGAAGTACACTGCTGGAGACAGAGACAGGAATTACACTGCTGGAGACAGGAAGTATACTGCTGGAGACAGAGACAGGAAGTACACTGCTGGAGACAGAGACAGGAATTACACTGCTGGAGACAGGAAGTATACTGCTGGAGACAGAGACAGGAAGTACACTGCTGGAGACAGAGACAGGAATTACACTGCTGGAGACAGGAAGTACACTGCTGGAGACAGAGACAGGGAGTACACTGCTGGAGACAGAGACAGGAAGTACACTGCTGGAGACAGAGACAGGAATTACACTGCTGGAGACAGGAAGTACACTGCTGGAGACAGAGACAGGAAGTACACTGCTGGAGACAGAGACAGGAAGTACACTGCTGGAGACAGAGACAGGAATTACACTGCTGGAGACAGAGACAGGAAGTATACTGCTGGAGACAGGAAGTACACTGCTGGAGACAGAGACAGGAATTACACTGCTGGAGACAGGAAGTACACTGCTGGAGACAGAGACAGGAAGTACACTGCTGGAGACAGGAAGTACACTGCTGGAGACAGAGACAGGAAGTACACAGCTGGAGACAGGAAGTACACTGCTGGAGACAGAGACAGGAAGTACACTGCTGGAGACAGGAAGAACACTGCTGGAG
>CM056558.1:27414739-27494739 GCA_029721515.1 Synanceia verrucosa | reverse complement strand
CTAGCAGAGAGCCAAAGAAGCTTAACAAATTCAACTAGCAGAGAGCCAAAGAAGCTAAACAAATTCAACTAGCAGAGAGCCAAAGAGGCTAAACAAATTCAACTAGCAGAGAGCCAAAGAAGCTAAACAAATTGAACTAGCAGAGAGCCAAAGAGGCTAAACGACTTCAACTAGCAGAGAGCCAAAGAGGCTAAACGACTCAACTAGCAGAGAGCCAAAGAGGCTAAACAAATTCAACTAGCAGAGAGCCAAAGAGGCTAAACGACTTCAACTAGCAGAGAGCCAAAGAGGCTAAACGACTTCAACTAGCAGAGAGCCAAAGAGGCTAAACGACTCAACTAGCAGAGAGCCAAAGAGGCTAAACGACTCAACTAGCAGAGAGCCAAAGAGGCTAAACGACTTCAACTAGCAGAGAGCCAAAGAGGCTAAACGACTCAACTAGCAGAGAGCCAAAGAGGCTAAACGACTTCAACTAGCAGAGAGCCAAAGAGGCTAAACGACTCAACTAGCAGAGAGCCAAAGAGGCTAAAGGACTTCAGCTAGCACAAAGCTAAAGAAGCTAAACGACTCAACTAGCAGAGAGCCAAAGAGGCTAAATGACTTCAGCTAGCACAAAGCTAAAGAAGCTAAACGACTCAACTAGCAGAGAGCTAAGGAAGCTAAACAACTTCAACTACCAGAGAGCTAAACAGGCTAAACGACTTCAACTAGCAGAGAGCTAAAGAGGCTAAACAACTTCAACTAGCAGAGAGCTAAAGAGGCTAAATGACTGCAGAGTACTGGGAACGATAAAGGGGTAATTAAACACCAATTGTGTTACTCTCAGTGTGTGTTACACACTTTGTTACTCACAGAGTGTGTTACAGTGTGTTACTCTCAGTGTGTTACTCAGAGTGTGTTACAGTGTGTTACTCTCAGTGTGTTACTCAGAGTGTGTGTTACAGTGTGTTACTCTCAGTGTGTGTTACTCACAGAGTGTGTTACAGTGTGTTACTCTCAGTGTGTGTTACTCAGAGTGTGTGTTACAGTGTGTTACTCTCAGTGTGTGTTACTCACAGAGTGTGTGTTACAGTGTGTTACTCTCAGTGTGTGTTACTCACAGAGTGTGTTACAGTGTGTTACTCTCAGTGTGTGTTACTCTCAGTGTGTGTTACTCAGAGTGTGTGTTACAGTGTGTTACTCTCAGTGTGTGTTACTCACAGAGTGTGTGTTACAGTGTGTTACTCTCAGTGTGTGTTACTCACAGAGTGTGTGTTACAGTGTGTTACTCTCAGTGTGTGTTACTCACAGAGTGTGTGTTACAGAGTGTGTTACTCAGAGTGTTACTCAGAGTGTTACTCACAGTGTGTTACAGAGTGTTACTCACAGAGTGTGTTACAGTGTGTTACTCTCAGTGTGTGTTACTCACAGAGTGTGTGTTACAGAGTGTGTTACTCAGAGTGTTACTCAGAGTGTTACTCACAGTGTGTTACAGAGTGTTACTCACAGAGTGTGTTACAGTGTGTTACTCTCAGTGTGTGTTACTCACAGAGTGTGTGTTACAGTGTGTTACTCTCAGTGTGTGTTACTCACAGAGTGTGTGTTACAGAGTGTGTTACTCAGAGTGTTACTCACAGTGTGTTACAGAGTGTTACTCACAGTGTGTTACAAAGTGTGTTACTCTCAGTGTGTGTTACTCACAGAGTGTGTGTTACAGTGTGTTACTCTCAGTGTGTTACTCAGAGTGTTACTCACAGTGTGTTACTCAGAGTGTTACTCACAGTGTATTACAGAGTGTTACTCACAGAGTGTTACTCACAGAGTGTGTTACAAAGTGTGTTACTCTCAGTGTGTGTTACTCACAGAGTGTGTGTTACAGTGTGTTACTCTGTGTGTTACTCAGAGTGTTACTCACAGTGTGTTACAGAGTGTTACTCACAGAGTGTGTGTTACAGTGTGTTACTCTCAGTGTGTTACTCAGAGTGTGTGTTACAAAGTGTGTTACTCTCAGTGTGTGTTACTCACAGAGTGTGTGTTACAGTGTGTTACTCTCAGTGTTACTCAGAGTGTTACTCACAGTGTGTTACAGAATGTTACTCACAGAGTGTGTTACAAAGTGTGTTACTCTCAGTGTGTGTTACTCACAGAGTGTGTGTTACAGTGTGTTACTCTCAGTGTGTTACTCAGAGTGTGTGTTACAAAGTGTGTTACTCTCAGTGTGTGTTACTCACAGAGTGTGTGTGTCGGGGGTCAGCAGGTCATGGTCGGCTCTCAAAGGAATGCAGCGACGCTTCATGTGAGTTCTATCCTCAGACTGTTGCTGCCGCGGCAACCAGACTGAGACGAGGGGAGGTGGGGTGACACCAGCAGCTCTGTAACAGATGAAGGAGGATTAAACAGAGCAGCTCGTCAGAACTAATTAACCTGACCAGACACACTGTTTACATCAGCACTGTGTGTGTGAGTCTCCTGTTACTACTACTACTGTACTACTGCTGCAGTAAAGTGAGCTCAGTAAACAAACGGAACTATTGTCTTCGCTGGATGTGACGCGCAGCTGACAGGTGACACACCTGAGTGCAGGTGGAGGCTTTAGTAACAGCAGACTCAGCCCTGAGAGTCTAAAGACTCTAGAGCTTATTTCATACACAAGGTAACTCAATGTGATTTACGTACGTGGTTAAAAATACAACATTTAAGAACAAAAATCATTTAGAGACAGAGTCCAGGCAGCTTAATAAAACTGCTAAAAGACACTATCACCGCGGATCCCCTGCCCAGAGCTTTGGTCATTTTATGGCCTTTTTACGCTTTTTTGGCGATGAGGATTCGGCGCGGCATAAGTATGGTCTTGTATTCTGACCAAAAGTGCAGTGCAGGTTTTAGTTTAGTGCTCGGTAAGTAAAACCAGCGTCTGCACCTTGCTTCTCTGTGAAAAGTGAATCACAAAACACAGAAATGCATTTTGTCCTATAGGTACTAGCAGGTAGTGCTTTATGTCCCTCTTGGCAGTCTGTAGTTTTTGATAGACCTGAAAGACATGGAAGCTTCCGTATGACCCGCTCTATGTAAAGACAGATAACTGATTCTTCACCCAGGAGGATAAGTCAGATTGTTGGCATAGTTTATTTTACACCAACAAGGATCTATTTATGAATGAAGACATTGATTTGAGGTAATAAAATACTTAAAAAATTACATAGTGTCCCTTTAAAAGAGCTCAATCATTAGCAAAGATTTAAAAAGATTTAAAAAGATTCACACTGACTTCACTTCTGATGGCAGCTCAGCCTCACAGCTAAATGTTTGGTTTGAACTCTGGGCTCCACTATCTGACCTGAGTCTGCAGATCTCAGAGCTCCACTGGCTTTATATTCATTAGCAGGTCATTCCTGTATTTATAGACCAGAAGCAGAACTTTAAAGTCTATTCTATAGCCAGTGTAAAGACTTTAGGACTGAAGTAATGTGCTCTGGTCAGAACCTGTTTAATGCTCTTTAGTGGGAGTCCAGTCAGAAAACCATCACTATAGTCCAGACTACTGGAAAGAAAAGCATGGATGAGCTTCTCCTGGTCTGCTTGGGACATGAATGGCTTCCTCAGCTGGTGGAAAGCTGTTTGATATGACTGCTGATGGTCAGTACTGTGATAAAGGATCAGTAACTTCACCCACAGACTGTTTAAAACATTAAATGATCAAATATTTATTAATTCAAGAAGGAAACAAGGAAAGAAAAAAAATAAGAAGTTTCGGGTCCTACATCTCCCACAATGCACCCGGTACAGGAAATGACGTAGCAGTGCTTCCAGAGGGCAGCCCAGTTCCCTCGTGTTTCAGTAGTTGTGGTGGAGCAAGCATGGCGGCTCCTCTGGAGGTGATAGTGACCAGTGACTCTGGCTCCCAGATGTGGAACAGCACCGTGTTCGACCTGCACAGCGGCTCCAGCCTGCTGTCCTACCGGGGAGGGAACAGCTCTGCCCGGACCCTCACCGTCCTTAACGGGGAGTACCTGCTGTCCGCCCAGCTGGGCAAGAACTTCATCAATGTTTGGGAGATCCAGAGGAAGGTAAGGCACCTGTAGACACATGAACACACCTGCACAGGTGAGCAGAGCACTCTGCATGCCCCCCCGCTCACACACCGTCCAGTGAGGGGATCAGGTGGCCGGGACATTGCCGTGACTAAATAGCACCAAACTCTAAAAAAGCAGTAATTGGAAAGAGGATGCACGCCTGTAAACACAAATGCATCAATAGAGCAAAGTGGAAGATTAGTCACCAACCAGGCGGGTCTGCTGGGACATTCGGCTATAAAACATCCGCCGAACCCCCTCTCCGTTCGGGTCTGTGGTGATGAACCCCCTCTCCGTTCGGGTCTGTGGTGATGAACCCCCCTCAGCTCTGTTCTGCCTCCATTGTGTGTTGAGACTGAAGAGCCAACAAAAGCAGTTAAATTTGAACCAGGATCCTGCAGCTTCGTGACTTTGATTGATGGCGAATTTTAAATTAAACAAATTAACATTTTGCAACGTAATCTGTAGTTATGTACTGCTTTACTGTTACTACTACTACTATTCCAATTACTACTAGTACTACTGCTACCGTTGCCATGAGCGATGGCTGCTTTCTAGTAATCCCATGCACTGTAAATGTGGTATTTCTCCTAAAATACTGTGTGAATATGTCTGCATTCTGCGAAAATATGTAAACTAAACGGTACAAACTGGGTTTAAGTGGACAGTTGAGACTGTTCAGGAGTCATAGTGTTTGTTTCCATAGCAACCGTTTCATCTAGTGAGAGAGGCTTTATTCAGAGGATGGATGGAAGTCTGACAGTACAACAGTATGTCTGACAGTACAACAGTATGTCTGAACAGTAGAATATTACAGTATAATTTACTGCCCTGCAGTAAAATACATTATTACAGCAAATATTACAGTGTACAACAGTGTAGTGTGATGTACTGCAGTACACTATAGTATACCATAGTATGTTATAGTATATCACAGTAGAACTGAGCCATGTTTCATATCTCTATTCATATAAATCAGGATAAAATAAATCGCCGGTATGGATAAATAAACACTTTAAAGCTGTTCCTGTGGTCTCCACCAGAGGTCAGTGTTTCCTTCAGACCTGAGGGAAGCTCACTGTACTACAGTGTAGTACACTGTGGTGTACTGCAGCACGTTATAAAGCATTGTGCAGCACTGCAGCGCGTTATAAAGCATTGTGCAGCACTGCAGCGCGTTATAAAGCATTGTGGTGCACTGCAGTGCGTTATAAAGCATTGTGGTGCACTGCAGCGCGTTATAAAGCATTGTGGTGCACTGCAGCGCGTTATAAAGCATTGTGGTGCACTGCAGCACGTTATAAAGCATTGTGCAGCACTGCAGCGTGTTATAAAGCATTGTGCAGCACTGCAGCACGTTATAAAGCATTGTGGTGCACTGCAGCACGTTATAAAGCATTGTGGTGCACTGCAGTGCGTTTCAAGCATTGTGGTGCACTGCAGCGCGTTATAAAGCATTGTGGTGCACTGCAGTGCGTTTCAAGCATTGTGGTGCACTGCAGCGCGTTATAAAGCATTGTGGTGCACTGCAGCGCGTTATAAAGCATTGTGGTGCACTGCAGCGCGTTATAAAGCATTGTGGTGCACTGCAGTGCGTTTCAAGCATTGTGGTGCACTGCAGCGCGTTATAAAGCATTGTGGTGCACTGCAGTGCGTTATAAAGCATTGTGGTGTACTGCAGCACGTTATAAAGCATTGTGCAGCACTGCAGTGCGTTATAAAGCATTGTGGTGCACTGCAGCGCGTTATAAAGCATTGTGCAGCACTGCAGCGTGTTATAAAGCATTGTGCAGCACTGCAGCGTGTTATAAAGCATTGTGCAGCACTGCAGCGTGTTATAAAGCATTGTGCAGCACTGCAGCGTGTTATAAAGCATTGTGGTGCACTGCAGCATGTTATAAAGCATTGTGCAGCACTGCAGTGCGTTATAAAGCATTGTGCAGCACTGCAGTGCGTTATAAAGCATTGTGCAGCACTGCAGTGCGTTATAAAGCATTGTGCAGCACTGCAGTGCGTTATAAAGCATTGTGGTGCACTGCAGCACGTTATAAAGCATTGTGCAGCACTGCAGCGCGTTATAAAGCATTGTGCAGCACTGCAGTGCGTTATAAAGCATTGTGGTGCACTGCAGTGCGTTTCAAGCATTGTGGTGCACTGCAGCGCGTTATAAAGCATTGTGCAGCACTGCAGTGCGTTATAAAGCATTGTGGTGCACTGCAGCGCGTTATAAAGCATTGTGGTGCACTGCAGCACTACAGCGCGTTATAAAGCATTGTGGTGCACTGCAGTGCGTTATAAAGCATTGTGGTGCACTGCAGTGCGTTATAAAGCATTGTGGTGCACTGCAGTGCGTTATAAAGCATTGTGGTGCACTGCAGTGCGTTATAAAGCATTGTGGTGCACTGCAGCGCGTTATAAAGCATTGTGCAGCACTGCAGTGCGTTATAAAGCATTGTGGTGCACTGCAGCACTACAGCGTGTTATAAAGCATTGTGCAGCACTGCAGCGTGTTATAAAGCATTGTGGTGCACTGCAGCGTTATAAAGCATTGTGCAGCACTGCAGCGTTATAAAGCATTGTGCAGCACTGCAGCGCGTTATAAAGCATTGTGCAGCACTGCAGCGCGTTATAAAGCATTGTGCAGCACTGCAGCGTGTTATAAAGCATTGTGGTGCACTGCAGCGCGTTATAAAGCATTGTGCAGCACTGCAGCGTGTTATAAAGCATTGTGGTGCACTGCAGCGCGTTATAAAGCATTGTGCAGCACTGCAGCGTGTTATAAAGCATTGTGGTGCACTGCAGCGTGTTATAAAGCATTGTGGTGCACTGCAGCACTACAGCGCGTTATAAAGCATTGTGGTGCACTGCAGCGTTATAAAGCATTGTGGTGCACTGCAGCGTGTTATAAAGCATTGTGGTGCACTGCAGCACTACAGCGCGTTATAAAGCATTGTGGTGCACTGCAGCGCGTTATAAAGCATTGTGGTGCACTACAGCGCGTTATAAAGCATTGTGGTGCACCGCAGCGCGTTATAAAGCATTGTGGTGCACTGCAGCGTTATAAAGCATTGTGGTGCACTGCAGCACGTTATAAAGCATTGTGGTGCACTGCAGCGTTATAAAGCATTGTGGTGCACTGCAGCGCGTTATAAAGCATTGTGGTGCACCGCAGCGCGTTATAAAGCATTGTGCAGCACTGCAGCGCGTTATAAAGCATTGTGGTGCACTGCAGCGCGTTATAAAGCATTGTGCAGCACTGCAGCGTGTTATAAAGCATTGTGCAGCACTGCAGCGTGTTATAAAGCATTGTGCAGCACTGCAGCGTGTTATAAAGCATTGTGGTGCACTGCAGCGTGTTATAAAGCATTGTGCAGCACTGCAGCGTGTTATAAAGCATTGTGCAGCACTGCAGCGTGTTATAAAGCATTGTGGTGCACTGCAGCGTTATAAAGCATTGTGCAGCACTGCAGCGTGTTATAAAGCATTGTGCAGCACTGCAGCGTTATAAAGCATTGTGGTGCACTGCAGCACGTTATAAAGCATTGTGGTGCACTGCAGCGTGTTATAAAGCATTGTGGTGCACTGCAGCGTGTTATAAAGCATTGTGCAGCACTGCAGCGTGTTATAAAGCATTGTGGTGCACTGCAGCGTGTTATAAAGCATTGTGGTGCACTGCAGCGTTATAAAGCATTGTGCAGCACTGCAGCGTGTTATAAAGCATTGTGGTGCACTGCAGCGTGTTATAAAGCATTGTGCAGCACTGCAGCGTGTTATAAAGCATTGTGGTGCACTGCAGCGTGTTATAAAGCATTGTGCAGCACTGCAGCGTGTTATAAAGCATTGTGGTGCACTGCAGCGTTATAAAGCATTGTGGTGCACTGCAGCGTTATAAAGCATTGTGGTGCACTGCAGCGTGTTATAAAGCATTGTGCAGCACTGCAGCGTGTTATAAAGCATTGTGGTGCACTGCAGCGTTATAAAGCATTGTGCAGCACTGCAGCACTACAGCGTGTTATAAAGCATTGTGGTGCACTGCAGCGTTATAAAGCATTGTGGTGCACTGCAGCGTTATAAAGCATTGTGCAGCACTGCAGCGTGTTATAAAGCATTGTGCAGCACTGCAGCGTGTTATAAAGCATTGTGGTGCACTGCAGCGTTATAAAGCATTGTGCAGCACTGCAGCGTGTTATAAAGCATTGTGCAGCACTGCAGCGTTATAAAGCATTGTGCAGCACTGCAGCGTGTTATAAAGCATTGTGCAGCACTGCAGCGTGTTATAAAGCATTGTGGTGCACTGCAGCGTTATAAAGCATTGTGGTGCACTGCAGCGTTATAAAGCATTGTGCAGCACTGCAGCGTGTTATAAAGCATTGTGCAGCACTGCAGCGTGTTATAAAGCATTGTGGTGCACTGCAGCGTGTTATAAAGCATTGTGCAGCACTGCAGCGTGTTATAAAGCATTGTGGTGCACTGCAGCGTTATAAAGCATTGTGCAGCACTGCAGCGTGTTATAAAGCATTGTGGTGCACTGCAGCGTTATAAAGCATTGAGGTGTACTACCACATGTATTACCACAGTACCTGTAACTGTTTGCTGTCCAGGACCAGCTGCAGCAGAAGATGGTGTGTCCAGGTGTGGTCACCTGTCTGACCTCCTCTCCTAATGGACTCTTCCTGGCTGGTGGAGTTGCTGAGGCTGTTTACCTGTGGGAGGTGAGTCCTTCTGTGCTTCTGCTGTGTTATTAAGACCAGGACCCCTCAGGTGGTCCACACCTGGTCCAGATTAACCTCCTGTTCCACCTTAAAACTGAAGGTGCTCTCTACCCAAAGACAATGTCTGAGCATCGTTAAAAAAGAAACAGGCTGATTGGTTCAGTTGTTTATAATGTCTCTTTTCTGATTGGTTCAGGTGTCCACAGGTAAGCTGCTGTCTGTCCTCAGTCGTCACTATCAGGATGTTACCTGTATGAAGTTCACAGATGACAGCAGCCACTTTGTCTCTGGAGGAAAAGACAACCTAGCTCTGGTGTGGAGTCTGTCCAGGTAATTGATAGGGGTGTGAAAAAATATTGATATCGCGATACTTTGTCTTCCGATATTGTATAGATTTTTAATTTCTTAATGCCAATATTTTCCAACCCCAACATAATCATATTTTGGGCCGATTTTAAATCCAGAACGACTTGCGCTCCTCCGCTCCACAAGGTGTCGCTGTACCGCTACCGCGCTGCTCAGCTTTTGTGGTGAGGGAGGCAGTGAAGAAGGACAGTAAATAAGTGGCAGAGAGCTGACCGGCGTCCGCAACAAAACAAAGCCGACGTTTGAAGGCACTTTGGCTTTCAAATGAAAGAAGGAACTAATAAGCTGGACAAAGAGTACAGAGTGTGATCCGAAGCAAACTTATTTGTTTTAAATTCATTATTTAATGTTTCTTCTTCCAAGATGGCGCCGTGAGAGTGGCAGTCAGTCACAACAGCTCTTGTCTACGTTCTGTATTTTTTTATTTACCTTTATTTTTCCATCTTTCTTAATTTTTCTTTCAAGTAGTCATGCTGCATTTGCACAACACAACCATGGATGTGCAAATGGTGATTTTATTCGTCTGTTTTTTCTTTTTTTCTGAGTTTTTAAATCCACATCTGGCAACCCGTTCAGCCACGGCTCCATTGTTTACAGCCGTGAACAGCTGTTAGCGTTAAGCCAGGCCAGACCACCGTCATGGCAGCGAGCGGACATCCCCGAGGAGCTCCGCAGGAGGAAGAGGGGATGCAGGGGAGGAGTGAAGCGTCGGAAGAGGAGGAGACGCTCCCGTCTGTCATCATGGGAAACGTGAGGTCTCTGCTGAATAAGATGGAGGAGCTGGCAGCGCTGACCCGGCTGCAGTGGGAGTATCGGGAGAGCAGCCTGCTGATGTTCACTGAGTCATGGCTGAATGAACTCACTCCGGACTCGCTCGTAACTCTGGACGGATTTCACCTCGTCAGAGCGGACCGGAGCGCGAGGGAGGGGGGATTGTGATGTATGTTAATGAGAGGTGGTGTAACGCTGGACATGTGAGCGTTAAACAACAGCGCTGCACTAAAGCCTGGTTTATGCTTCTGCGTCGTGACGATGGCGTACCTACGGCGCAGACCCGACGCCGTCGTTGAGCATTCGAAGCTCTGCGTCGAGGGAACGCATTGCTCTGCAATTCACCGCCAAGCTGCTAGGGGGTGTGTGACAACTGATATGGAGCGGGTGTTTCTGGAGATGGAGCTCATAAAATTGAAAAAGAAATGCTGTTACTACAAATGTTGAAGCACAGAAGATGTTTGCGGAGGTGGTCTGTCTGACCATTCCGTACCGCTCGTGTCGCTCCACAAATAGCGGTGTTGTTGAGCCTTCTGAGCGGACTAATCACAGTCCTTGCTGTTCGCGTCTCAACGCGTTGACACGACACATAGTCAGGATTTTTTGGAGGTGCGCGTCAGACGTTTTCACACATGATCGTGATCACCGTTTACATCCCCCCCTCGGCTGATGCTGCTGCGGCCTGTGAGCTCATCCACAGTGAAGTGTCCCAGCTTCAAACATCTCACCCTCAGTCTCTGATCATCATCTCAGGAGACTTTAACCACACATCGCTCTCCACCACTCTCCCCACATTCTGCCACTATGTGGACTGCCCAACAAGAGACAATATCACAACCTGGTGAGACTGCAGCCCATTGACATACCGATGGTGAAGAAGCAACCCCCCACCATAGTGTAAAGCTGTGGTCAGAGGAAGCCACTGAGGCCCTGCAGGACTGCTTCAGGACCACACACTGGGATGTGCTGTGTGACCCCCACGGTGAGGACATCGACACCATGACTCACTGTGTGACGGACTACATAAACTTCTGTGTGGAGAACACCGTACCCACCAGGAAAGTACGGTGCTTCTCCAACAGTAAACCCTGGGTGACCCCTGAGCTGAAGGCCCTGCTGAAGGAGAAGAGGAGGGCCTTTGGATCTGGGGACAAAGAGGAGCTGAGGAGGGTGCAGAGAGAGCTGAAGAAGAAGATCAAGGAGGGCAAGGCCAGCTACAGGATCAGGATGGAAAGTAACTTGCAACAGAACAACGCAAGGGAGGTCTGGAGAGGCCTAAAAACCATCTCTGGTCACAGCAGAGGCCATGAGAGGGGAGCTGAAGGAGACCAGGAGTGGACCAACCAACTAAATCTGTTTTTCAACAGGTTTGACTGTGCCCCCACTCATCAAAGCACCAGCCAGCCAGCTCTTTCTTCTCAACAACTCAGCCCTCTGCCACCACCACCAACATCCCTCATTCTCCTCCTCCACCACCACCACCAAAACCATCTCCATCACAGCTGACCAGGTGAGAAGTGAACTGAAGAAGATGAAGGCAAGGAAGGCCACAGGCCCCGACGGCATCAGCTCCAGACTCCTTCAGGACTGTGCAGACCAGATTTTCAACCTGAGCCTGAGTCTGGAGAGAGTCCCACAGCTGTGGAAGACTTCCTGTGTGGTTCCTGTCCCGAAGACGACGCACCCCAGGGAGCCCAACCACTTCAGGCCTGTGGTCCTCACTTCTTACCTGATGAAGACCCTGGAAAGGATTGTGTTGAGAAACCTCCGCCCCATGGTGAGTTCACATCTGGACCCGCTGCAGTTTGCCTACCAACCGAACATCGGAGTGGAGGATGCAGTAATCTACCTGCTGCACAGATCACTGACTCACCTGGAGAACACTGGCAGCACTGTGAGGATCATGTTCTTTGATTTCTCCAGTGCTTTCAACACGATCCAGCCTTCTCTGCTCAGGGGGAAGCTTGAAAGTGTGGGAGTAGACTGTCACCTGGCTGCATGGACCATCGACTACCTCACCAACAGACCACAGTACGTGAGGCTTCAGAACTGTCGGACATGGTAATCTGCAGCACAGGGGCCCCACAGGGGCCCCACAGGGGACAGTGCTCTCCCCCTTTCTCTTCACCCTGTACACATTGGACTTCAGCCACAACTCTGGGAGCTGTCACCTCCAGAAGTTCTCTGATGACACAGCTATTGAGCCACCTGGAGCACCAGGGCAACTATGTGAGGATGCTTTTCATTGACTATAGCTCAGCCTTTAATACCATCATCCCTGGTATTTTGGCTGACAAACTCTCCCACCTCGGACCATCTCCTACCATCTGCTGCTGGATTAAGGACTTTCTCACTAACCGTCCACAAACTGTGAAACTTGGTTCCTACCTCTCCTCCTCCATCACACTCAGCACTGGATCACCTCAGGGTTGTGTATTGAGTCCTCTCTTGTACTCACTATACACCTACAACTGTACACCAACCCATCTCTCAAACTCCATCATCAAGTTCTCTGATGATACCACCGTGGTCGGGCTCATCTCAGAAGGAGATGAGTCTGCTTACAGAGATGACGTTGAAAAACTATCAGCATGGTGTTCAGTGAACAATCTCACACTGAACACCACAAAAACCAAAGAACTCATCCTGGACTTCCAGAAACACGGACCCTGCCCCACTTCTCATCAATGGAGAATGTGTTGAGAGGGTCCACTCTTTCAAATTTCTGGGAGTCCACATCTCCAGCAACCTCTCCTGGTCTGTCAACACCACGGCGATGGTGAAGAAGGCCCAGCAGCGACTCCATTTGCTGAGGGTGCTAAGAAGGCACAATCTGGATGCAAAGCTGCTGGTGACTTTCTACAGATCCACCGTGGAGAGCATCCTGGCGTACTGCATCACAGTGTGGTACGCTGGATGCACAGCAGCAGACAGGAGAGCTCTGCAGAGAGTGATTAACACCACCCAGAAAATCACTGGCTGCTCTCTGCTCTCACTGGAGGACATAGCCAGCTCACGCTACCTCAGCAGAGCTAAAAACATTATCAAGGACTCTTCTCACCCTGGTCACCACCTGTTTAACCTGCTGCCCTCTGGCAGGAGATACAGGTCCCACAAAACCCGGACTAACAGACTCAGAGACAGTTTTTTCCCCAGAGCCATCAGTGCTCTGAACACACAACATCACTGAATCTCTCTACCACACTACCTCAACACTCTGTACATCTGTGATATGTATTAATGCATATTACATGTCCCACAGTATTGTCATATTATTGTTATATTATTATTATATTAGTACTGCATTAGTACTATACTGTTATATTATTATCATATTGTTATACATATGCTGTATCTCATAGATACACAAACTATATAATCTTTATATGTTTTATTTATATATTATCAACATGCATATATATATATATATATATATATATATATATATATATATATATATATGTATGTATGTATATATACATACATACATATATATATATGTATGTATGTATGTATGTATATATACATACATACATACATATATATATATATATATATATGTATGTATGTATGTATATATACATACATACATACATACATATATACATACTCTGTGCAATAATGGTCAATGACAATGTGCAATAATTCCACTCCATTTCTACGTGCAATAATACCTTTCTGCAATTCTGAAATAACTTTTTTACTTCTGTAGCAAAAATTATCCTATCCTCTACTGTAAAACTGTGCCTAACTACTGTAAATAGTGTCTCATTTCTTATAACTTTATTCATGTCTTTTCTATTTTATACCTTTATATCTTTTTTTACATTGTGAGTTCACTGAGCACCATGTGGAGTAGCACTGCTAATTTCGTTGTATGCACCGTCATATAATGACAATAAAGGCTTTTGATTTGATTTTGATTTGATGCAGTGGTCTGCTGGGGAGCAGGGAGCACAGAGAGGGACAGGAAGAGACTGAACAGGCTGGTCAGGAGGACCAGCTCTGTCCTGGACTGATCCCTGGACTCCATAGAGGAGGTGGGTGAGAGGAGGATGTTAGCTAAGCTCACATCCATCATGGACAACCCCTCTCACCCTCTGCATGGGACTGTGGAGGCTTTAAGTCTGCATGACTCAGCTCATGGTGTGTTCAAATGTCCACGAATGTCACAATGTCCATGTCAGAATTTAAATTAGACTGAAGATGGAAAGTCAGCTTTATGTATTTACCGAGCAGACATAGAATTCATGCTATCTGCTACTGATGTAAACAGTATGTGAGCACTAAACTTTGAGCTTATGTTGATTAGAGCTCCAGGTTCCAACTTACAGTGAACATACCATAAGGTAAACTGTCACCCTGGTGTCCTAAAGAGGAACTGATAGCAGGTCACATTTTCAGTTGACCCATAATGAAGTCATAAAAGAACCAAACTTCATGAATGTTTTTGTGACAAAGAAGTATCTGTTCCAATCAGTCTATCAGAGAAAAATCTGAATTGTAGAAATAATTGGAAACCCAAGAGAGCCATGACATTATGTTCTTTACAAGTGTGTGTAAACTTTTGACCACGACTGTACTATTCTGATAAAAACCCAAATCATAGAAGTTTCATTTTGTTTAAATTTACTAAGGATCTTAGATCCAGATTCACTGTTGTATGCTTTACATACAAGTTTCACGCAAAGGAGATTTCCTTTGCGTGAATGATGCATACAATATCCTTACACTTCTTTTTATTATCTTGTATGAAAAGAATACAAAAGTGGCCACTTTCAAGAGTAAATCACATAATATTCATGAATTTCAGAACATTTTTTAAAATATTTTTTTTTGTTTTCCTTATGGGCAAATTGCACAAAATATCAACAATCAAAAATTAACAACAATATAATAATAAATATTGATGATGAACATCCTTTTGTTCCAGTTCAGTAAGGTGATTGTGTTGTGTCATAGCATTGTGTATTTACTATGCTATGACAGTTTTCCTGCACTTAAATTCTTGAGTCTGTCAATGTTTCATTATATTCAGTAGTGCAAAAATGCAATGTAGTGCAAAACCGACAATGTAAGAGTAAACAAGATCTGTAAGAACATGTTCAGTATGACCCTTCAGTGAAATAAGGCACTTGAAGTTGAAGTTGATTTCTTGTTTTGCTCAGAAAATGTTTCATTTATGGATCATCCAGAATGACTTGACAGTAAAATGAGTCAGAATGTTTTAATTTTACAACAGGAGGTTCAGTTTTTCTGTAAAAAGCTGCACATTTCTGTCGGTTCATATCAGAAGTGAAGAGTTGGACTTTATCAGAATATGGAGCATCCCTAATAATAATAATAATAATAACTGGAAATACTTCAACTCAGTTTCACATTATTACTGATTGTTGTTCTTCTTCTTCTTATTATTCAGCAGTTAAACCTGTGTAAATGTGCTTTCAGTGTGATCCAGCTGGACTCAAGCCACTCCCCTGAGCCTCGTCACATCCTGTCCCGTCACTCTCTACCAATCACAGACCTGCACTGTGGCCTGATGGGAGCTCAGGCCAGAGTCGCCACTTCCTCCTTAGACCAAACTGTCAAGGTGAGTTTACATTACCTGCACAGGTACAGCAGAGCTAGTCTGCTAGTTGCTATCCTTGGAAGCTAACAACCAGCTGGTCCAGTCAGGTGTGACTGAATGGTTTGTTCGTCTTCTTTAGAAGGTGTCATACAAATATAGATTGTCATCATTTTTATTATTGTTCTTTGGTTAGGAAGGGATTCAGCTTAATGGTTTAGATGTTTGTTATTTTAACCTCTTCATCCAGTAATAGATAATAATGCAAACAATACATCCTGCTGCTCTCTGCTGCTCACCAGAGTCCACTTTGATCGAGAACTTTTTATTAATTATAGCTATTAGTATGATATAATGAGCAGAGCAGCTAACTGAAGCTCCTTCAGCTGATGGATGAATTCATTATGAAGCTGCTGGGTGGAAACAGAAATAGGCCCACTGTCGTCATGACGATCAGACAGGTAGGACAGGTGAAGAGGTCATATCTTGTCATACAGGAAGTCACACTGGATGGTTTATTGGAGGAAAGAACACAAACAGGACAGAGCCTCAGTTTAAGACTTTAAGAGATGTGGAAAAGTTTGAAATAGAGGTGATATATACATATGTGTGTGTGTGTATATATATGTATATATTATGTATATACCTGTATGTGTGTGTGTGTGTGTGTGTGTATATATTATATATATATATATACCTGTGTGTGTGTGTGTATATATATTATGTATATACCTGTGTGTGTGTGTATATATATTATGTATATACCTGTGTGTGTGTATGTATATATTATATATACACCTGCATGTGTGTATGTATATATTATATATATACCTGTGTGTATATGTATATATTATATATATACCTATGTGTGTGTGTATGTATATATTATGTATATACCTGTGTGTGTATGTATATATTATGTATATACCTGTGTGTATTTATGTATATATTATGTATATACCTGTGTCTGTGTATGTATTATGTATATACCTGTGTGTGTGTAAGTATATATTATATATACCTGTGTGTGTATGTATATATTATGTATATACCTGTGTGTCTGTATGTATATATTATATATATATACCTGTGTGTATGTATGTATATATAATGTATATACCTGTGTGTATGTATATATCACATATATATACCTGTGTGTGTATATATATATTATATATATATATACCTGTGTGTATGTATATATGTATATATTATGTATATACCTGTGTGTGTGTATGTATATATTATGTATATATCTGTGTGTGTATGTATGTATATATTATGTATATACAGTACCTGTGTGTGTGTGTGTATGTATATATTATATATATACCCAGTGTGTGTATGTATTATGTATATATCTGTGTGTGTATGTATATATTATGTATATATCTGTGTGTGTATGTATGTATATATTAGGTATATACCTGTGTGTTTATATATATAATATATATATATACCTGTGTGTGTGTATGTATATACAGTACCTGTGTGTGTGTGTATGTATATATTATGTATATACCTGTGTGTATGTATCTATATATATATACCTGTGTGTGTGTGTGTGTATGTATATATTATGTATATACCTCTGTGTGTGTATGTATATATTACAGTATATACCTGTGTATGTATGTATGTATATATTATGTATATACCTGTGTGTGTATTATGTATATATCTGTGTGTATTTATGTATACATTATGTATATACCTGTATGTGTGTATGTATGTATATATTATGTATATACCTGTGTGTGTATGTATCATGTATATATCTGTGTGTGTATGTATGTATACATTATGTATATACCTGTGTGCGTTTAAGTATGTATATACTATGTCTATACTGAATGGCACGTGTGTGTGTGTATGTATATATTATATATAAACCTGTGTGTGTATGTATTATGTATATATCTGTGTGTGTGTATGTATATATTATGTATATACCTGTGTGTGTATGTATATATTATATATATACCTGTGTGTGTATGCATATATTATATATCTACCTGTGTGTGTATGTATATATTATATATATATACATGTGTGTGTATGTATATATTACGTATATACATGTGTGTGTGTATGTATATATTATGTATATACCTGTGTGTGTATGTATGTATATATTACATTATATATACCTGTGTGTGTATGTATATATATATTATGTATATATACCTGTGTGTGTATGTACATATATATTAATATATACCTGTGTGTGTATGTACATATATATTATGTATATACCTGTGTGTATGTACATATATATTATGTATATACCTGTGTGTGTGTATATGTGTATATATTATGTATATACCTAGTGTGTGTATGTATATATTATGTATATACCTGTGTGTGTATGTATGTATATATTATGTATATACCTGTGTGTGTGTGTGTATATATTATGTATATACCTGTGTGTGTATATAGCATGTATATACCTGTGTGTGTGTGTATATATGTGTATATATTATGTATATACGTGTGTGTGTATATATATTATGTATATACCTGTGTGTGTGTGTGTGTGTGTGTGTATATGTGTATATATTATGTATATACCTGTGTGTGTGTATGTGTGTATATATTATGTATATACCTGTGTGTGTGTGTGTATGTATATATTATGTATGTACCTGTGTGTGTGTGTGTATGTATATATTATGTATATACCTGTGTGTGTGTGTGTGTGTGTGTGTGTATATATTATGTATATACCTGTGTGTGTGTATGTGTGTATATATTATGTATATACCTGTGTGTGCATGTATATATTATGTATATACCTGTGTGTGTGTGTGTGTGTATGCATATATTATGTATATACCTGTGTGTGTGTATGTTATGTATATACCTGTGTGTGTGTATGTTTGTATATATTATGTATATACATGTGTGTGTGTGTGTATATATTATGTATATACCTGTGTGTGTGTATGTGTGTATATATTTTGTATATACCTGTGTGTGTGTGTGCGTGTATATGTGTATATATTATGCATATACCTGTGTGTGTGTGTGTGTGCGCGTGTATATGTGTATATATTATGCATATACCTGTGTGTATATATTGTGTATATACCTGTGTGTGTGTGTATATATATTATGTATATACCTTTGTGTGTGTGTGTATATATTATGTATATACCTGTGTGTGTGTGTGTGCGCGTGTATATGTGTATATATTATGCATATACCTGTGTGTGTATATATTGTGTATATACCTGTGTGTGTGTGTGCGCGTGTATATGTGTATATATTATGCATATACCTGTGTGTGTATATATTATGTATATACCTGTGTGTGTGTGTGCGCGTGTATATGTGTATATATTATGCATATTCCTGTGTGTGTATATATTGTGTATATACCTGTGTGTGTGTGTATATATATTATGTATATACCTTTGTGTGTTTGTGTATATATTATGTATATACCTGTGTGTGTGTGTGTGCGCGTGTATATGTGTATATATTATGCATATACCTGTGTGTATATATTGTGTATATACCTGTGTGTGTGTGTATATATATTATGTATATACCTTTGTGTGTGTGTGTATATATTATGTATATACCTGTGTGTGTGTGTATGTGTGTATATATTATGTATATACCTGTGTGTGTGTGTGTGCGTGTATATGTGTATATATTATGCATATACCTGTGTGTGTATATATTGTGTATATACCTGTGTGTGTGTGTTTGTATATATTATGCATAAAGCTGTGTGTGTGTATATATTGTGTATATACCTGTGTGTGTGTGTATGTATATGTTATGTATATACCTGTGTGTGTGTGTGTGTGTGTGTGTAAATGTATGTGGTGTTGTACAGTGTTTACTGTGCATTAGTTTTCCACACTCAGCAGTGAAAGCAGTTTTTAACCAATCAGACGGTGTGACTGTGACCTCGCTGATCACCTTCGATCACATTGATAAATCCCTTTAAGCATCTTCTCTCGTTTTTTAATTTCGGTAAAATCCCCTGTGACATAAATCACCGGAGGCGGGGTCTCTGTAATGACGTCATAACGGATGGTCAGGAGGCGATGAACACAAGCCGAGGCGTCTCGCTGTAAATGATGACATTTCTAAGTGGAGTCTGGCTCGCTGGGTTCTGCAGAGCCAGCAGCAGAATTACGCTGAGGTCAAAGGTCAGCTGGCAGCAACCACTTCCTGTCACCATTACTACGCCTGTCTGTGCTTCTCCTCCTGTGTTTACCTGAAACAACAAGAGACTCTGGTTCTGGTTCTGGGGAGAACCAGGTTCCATGGTTCAGGTTAGGTCCTCATTTGTTTCAAACTAAATGCAGACTTGTCAAGTAAAGATGCAAACGGTGCATTTCTGTAATGTTGGTGAGGCACATGATGAGCGACAACCATATTTTTACCGAAACGATGCGTCCCTGGTGCTCCACGGTAAACACTGCTCCTAATGCGACCGTATATAAAGTGAAATAGCAGAGTGAAAAACTTATATCTGCTGTAGCATCATTAAAATTCAGCTCAGACACATCTCACATCATGTTGCTCAAAGTTCAACACTGGCTTTGACTAAAAGTGATTAAATGTATTTTTTAGGAATTATTGTTTGAATTTTATGCAAATCATATTTAATAACTTATACATTTTGACCTGTAGCATCATTAAAATTCAGCTCAGACACATCTCACATCATGTTGCTGATATCACAAAAAAGTGATGTATGTGTTTTTCGTAAGTTATTTAAGAGGTAGAGTGAAATAAACTCTGTTTAATGAAAGAAATTTAAAAGTTACATGACTGTTTGTCCAGTCATGTATGTTGCCATTTTAGTTTTCTTAAAATAATGTGAAGAAATTGTCTCATCTCGTTCTCGTGAAACCAATATCGTGTATCGTCTCGTGACCTGAGTGTATCGACACACCCCGAGCAGCTGTAGTTTGTAAGTAGTTGACAAGTGGTAATTGTAGCTTTCTTGTACATCTGTCTTAAAATGTAAGGGATACTGGAGCTTGGTTGGCGTGGTGGGACTGCTAACAGTGGGCACCAGAAAATTTCCCTTATTTTCAAATCCAAAACTTGACAGGTATGTAAATGATGCAACATGTCGAACACCTGACATGCAAAAAAAAATAAAGTAAATACTGTGTTCAAACGTAAACAATAATCCTCATATGAGATACATGAGTAAAGACGTAATAAAGGAGCCCGTCAGTGTGTGTATACATACATGGTCCTTTGCAGATTTATTGTCTGTCTGTCCGTCCAGGTGTGGGAGTTGTCCTCAGGTGAGCTGCTCCTGTCTGTCCTGTTTGACGTGGAGATCATGTCAGTGACCTTTGATCCCTGCGAGTACTTCCTGTTCTGCGGAGGCAGTGACGGAAACATTTTTCAGGTGTCTGTGTGCAGCCAGGTGAGTTTCATTCTTCAGGCTACGTCCTTTACACTATCATCCTATGGTCTACATACATCTAGGAACCACAAGCTACACCCCAACAACCACGAGCTACACCCTAACAACCACGAGCTACACCCTAATAACCACGAGCTACACCCTAACAACCACAAGCTACACCCTAACAACCACGAGCTACACCCCAACAACCACGAGCTACATCCTAGAAACCACGAGCTACACCCCAACAACCACGAGCTACACCCTAACAACCACAAGCTACACCCTAATAACCACAAGCTACACCCTAGAAACCACAAACTACACCCTAGAAACCACAAACTAGACCGTAGAAACCACGAGCTACACCCTACCAACCACTAGCTACACCCTAACAACCACGAGCTACACCCTAACAACCACGAGCTACACCCCAACAACCACGAGCTACATCCTAGAAACCACGAGCTACACCCTAACAACCACGAGCTACACCCTAACAACCACAAGCTACACCCTAACAACCACGAGCTACACCCCAACAACCACGAGCTACATCCTAGAAACCACGAGCTACACCCCAACAACCACGAGCTACACCCTAACAACCACAAGCTACACCCTAACAACCACGAGCTACACCCTAACAACCACGAGCTACACACTAATAACCACAAGCTACACCCCAACAACCACGAGCTACACCCCAACAGCCACGAGCTACACCCTAACAACCACGAGCTACACACTAACAACCACAAGCTACACCCTAACAACCACGAGCTACACCCCAACAACCACAAGCTACATCCTAGAAACCACGAGCTACACCCCAACAACCACGAGCTACATCCTAAAAACCACGAGCTACACCCTAACAACCACGAGCTACACACTAATAACCACAAGCTACACCCTAACAACCACGAGCTACACCCCAACAACCACGAGCTACACCCTAAAAACCACGAGCTACACCCCAACAACCACGAGCTACATCCTAAAAACCACGAGCTACACCCTAACAACCACGAGCTACACCCCAACAACCACGAGCTACACCCTAAAAACCACGAGCTACACCCTAACAACCACGATCTACACACTAATAACCACAAGCTACACCCTAACAACCACGAGCTACACCCCAACAACCACGAGCTACACCCCAACAACCACGAGCTACACACTAATAACCACAAGCTACACCCTAACAACCACGAGCTACACCCCAACAACCACGAGCTACATCCTAGAAACCACGAGCTACACCCCAACAACCACGAGCTACACCCCAACAACCACGAGCTACACCCTAATAACCACAAGCTACACCCTAGAAACCACAAACTACACCCTAGAAACCACAAACTAGACCGTAGAAACCACGAGCTACACCCTACCAACCACTAGCTACACCCTAGAAACCACGAGCTACACCCTAACAACCACGAGCTACACCCCAATAACCACGAGCTACACCCCAATAACCACGAGCTACACCCTAGAAACCACAAGCTACACCTTAATAACCACAAGCTACACCTTAGAAACCATAAGCTACACCCTAACAACCACAAGTTACATCATAGAAACTACAAGCTACACCCTAATAACCACTACAAACTACACCCTAATAACTACAAGCTACACCCTAATAACTACAAGCTACACCCTAGAAACCACAAGCTACACCCTAAAAACTACAAACTACACCATAGAAACCACAAACTACACCCTAAAATGTAGAAATGTGTATGTGTGTTGTTGTTAGTTTCTTTGTTTTTTGAATGGAGTTCTGCTTCATGACCTGCTTTAATCTTCTTTAGTTCTGATGCATTTAGGACAGTTTGTCCAATTAGACTGACCGTCGTGCATGGTGCAGCTGATCGTCTTGATGCAGCTGCAGCCCCAAATATAATGTAATATAATTGAATTTAATAATGTAATTTGGAGAAGTTTGGCGAGTCGGATTAAAAAGCCCAAAGGGCTGTACTGTATATGGATTTAGACACTCAGAGCTCATAAACATCGGAACCTGAACAGTTGGTGTGTTATCTGCAGAGCCTCAGCAGGGACAAACTGTTCCAGTCTGACACCGACGGAAACCAGGTCTTCAAAGGACACAGGTGAGACCCCAACAGGTGCTCACCTCGGGAGGCTTGTTTACTCTGTCTGAAGTGCTCAGCTGTTTCCTGCTCTCTGATCTGATCTGTTTAAATCCTCTCAGCTGTTAAAGTGAAGCCTTGTGATCTAAAAGCAGGAACCTGGTAACGTGTCTCTCTGTGTCGATGGATGGAACTCTCCTCCTGTCCGGGTCACATGATGAGACTGTACGCCTCTGGGACATCCAGAGCAAACAGAGCATCCGCTGCCTCGCCCATAAAGGTAAGCCACGCCCATCGCAGTCACATCTTCAACGACCACCAATGAGCTGCAGAACCAATATGAAATATCAAAGAGTTGCAAATCCAAAACACACAAAATTGCAGGGGAGGGGTTAGCGACTAACTGCTAGCTAGCTAAAGGAATAACTTCTTAAGGTGGGCTGCTGAGGTGGACCAGATATTGGTGACCTGCCTGATCCAGCCTGTTATTAGTCTAAGATAAGATAAGTGGGCAAAAGAAACAGATTCAAAATGTACACAGAGTGCAGAATAGTGGAAACTGCAAATTAGTGCAAAGGACTTCCTGTGGCATTGTGTCCCTCACCTTGGTGGAACCAGTCTGTGGCTGAAGGAGCTCCTGCAGGAGTCCAGGATGTGATGGAGGGTGAGAGTCATTGGACAGCATTCTCCTCTCTGAATCCAGCTCCATCTCCAGGACAGATCCAGCCTTCCTGCTGATTTTATTGATTCTGTTGGTGTTGACTGTCTTCAGCACACCGCAGCATAGAAGACGGCTCTGGCTTCCACAGACTGATAGAACATCCTCAGCACGATGTTGAATGACCTGAGCCTCTGCAGGAAGTAGAGCCAGCTCTGGCCCTTCTGGTTTACAGTCTCAGTGTTCTTGGCCCAGTCCAGTTTATTATCCAGGTGCACTCCCAGGTGTTTATTCCCGCTGAAGTCCACCACCAACTCTGTGCTCAGGACTGTCCCCTGAGGGGCCCCTGTGCCCTGCAGACCCTCAGTCTGTGGTACTGTGGTCTTCATGTCACATGATCCTCAGTCCAGGACACCAGAGGAGCCTCCGCCTGCATCTCCGTCAGGAGGATGGAGGTGAAAGCACTGGAGAAGAACAGGACTCCCAGTTCTCCAGGTCTGTCCAGGTGAGGGTCGGAGCAGTGGAGTAGGTCTGCATTGATCTGGTATTGATCTGGTCTGTCGGTCCCAGGAGGTGAAGGCAAATTTAGCCTTCCTCACTGAAATGATTTCTCATCTCTACTGCTGCTGTTTATTAATGAAGCTTCTGACCCGCCGGCCTCGCCTGTCCTCCTGTCTCATTCATAATAAGTGATGGTGCCGCATCTGACAGGAACCTGAAGAATAAACGCCCTGCCGCCATCATGACTGGCACTTTGTAATTAACCAAATCCTCTCTGTGCTGAAGGCCTCCTCACTTCAAACGGACTGCTAGGAGATGATAATCCCTCCTCTGGCTGGAAGGATGGATCGTGGTCGTCCCCTGCCTCCATCACGTTTCTGGAATTTCTTCTTCGCAAAGAGCTGTACTGAATGTTAAAAGAAAAGCTTCATCCTCCATGACGGCAGCACTTCAAACCCATTCGTCTCAGCAGAGCAGATTCATGTGTCTGTATTAAACTCCAGAGCAAACATGGCTGACACCGTCTACTCCTGTTATTTTCAAACGCAGATTAAACGTGACAACAGAGGCATTAACTTCACTATCCAGACACCTAAAAATACTAACATGATGAAATATCATTTATTTTGATTCTGTTCCACTGAGGGCAACAATAGTAGTAAAGTCTTCATCAGACAAACCACTGTGTGTGTGTGTGTGTGTGTGTACATTTCCTCCACTCTGCCACCTCTCTCTGTGTCAGTTACTCGTCTCTTCGGCAGTGTGGAGGTTCAATCAGAGTTCACGACGGTGAGGAAGACGCTGTGAAATGACAGATTTGAATCGTTCGTCAGTCTGGTATCTGCAGAGTGTTTCTGTCTCCTCCAGGCTGTCGAGTCTCAACGTGTCAGAATCCTCCAAACGTTATTAACGTCAGAGTGAGACCTCCTCTCTCTGCTACCAGCTCTTCATGCCAGTGACTGGAGAGGCTCACCGCTCCGAGGGTGCCTGAACGCAACATGCTGCATTAATCAGCACTGAGGACACAGAGACACCTGAACAACAACACCATGAAATAAACAGGGTAGACAGAGGACACCTGAAGACAACATCACTACAAGTAGTCCACAGACCTGGTATTGAGACCCCCCAGACCAGACCTTTCTAACTAGTCTTTAGACCTAAAACTGGTATCTAGACCTCTATAACTAGTCCTCAGACCTCTATAACTAGCCCTCAGACCTCTATAGCTGGTCTTCAGACCTCTATAGCTGGTCTTCAGACCTCTGTGACTCAGGTGTATCACGTGATTCATGTGCGTCAGGTAGCAGATGAGTGTGTTTCCTCTCATGAGTGTCTGCAGTGTCCTGGCAGCTGTTCAGCCTTGGACACACTCTGTCTGATTTATGTCTCCATGTTGGACCACTTTTGGACCATTAGTGGGATTCCAGCAGCCGGAGCCAAGCAGTCGATCGATATTTGTAATTGAGTGTGAGATAATTGGCTGGTTTCTATTACAACAACAAGCAGGAAATAAACTTTGCCTTTCCAGTGGGAACCTGCCTCTTTCATCACAGAGAGGAAGAGTTTTATATGTGAGGAAACCGTTAAATGGTGTGTTAGAGTCCTGGACATCCCAAAAAACACAGGACACATATATGATGAATGAGTAGAATCTTCACAGACAGATGGACTTCATGAATATGGAACCGATAGAAAACTGAAAGTCTCATTTTAGACATTTAGTCATTTGTGACATCTCAGAGGGAATATATCTGTCCTCATTTAGCAGCTTCTCTCCGTCTTCTTGTGAATTATTCACATCGTGTCATTGTGCTGACCGGAGCGTCGTTTTATTGACCCGCTGTGATGTCGCTGAAGGGAGAGTGTCCTCAGCCTTCAACCCCATTTGTGTTCTTGTTTCATCTCGTCTTCCCCTCAAGTTTCCATTTCAGTCAGTCAGCGTTAATGAGGCGGCAGGTGGAGGGTCAGAGTCCTGAAGGACAGCTGGACAGACGACTGATGTTTGACCTGACAGTCATGTGAGGACGCTGCTGATGAAGACGTTTCAACTGTCAGTTTGTCCTGAAATGTCCTATTTTTCCCAGACTACGTTTTTATACTATTTTCAATTAGGAGAGCTTAAATTACTGCTTTAGTGAATGGAGTCTGGTGGCTTTGAAGAGAGTGAATAACGTTCAACCATTGGATGTTTCTAATTGTGGGATACGAGGTTTAAATGCTCACTGCTGAGAGTGAGCAGGTTTAAACAGGTGTGGAAGGACTTACCTGGTCAGTGTGTCCTTCAGTGTGTAACTGAGCAGCTTCCTGTTCCTCCTGTGGCTCATCGTTGAATCAGCCTCTTAAACTGATTGTCGAGGTAATCAAGGGAAATTAATTGGACGAGTCCCCAGACAGGAAGCTGGAGTGACTGCAGCTGAAATGAGTTCTGATCAGCGGAGCTGGAGACTCTCTGAAAGCTTCGCTGGGATTTGAAGCTTTTGTTGGCGTGAAATGAGTCTGGTGGAGCGTCGCCTCAACGGATCTGCTGATTGGAAGCAGAGCGCTCCGTCTCCGTGGTTTCCTGGTGATAAACAGGAAGTGCTTACACAGAGCTGCAGGGCCCTCTGTTAAATAGTTTCAGTAGAGCTTAAATATCTAAACGGAATGTTTTCCTGAGTTTTAACTGGAGCACCAAGACTCTCTGATACCTGATCTACTGATTGATCGCTCTTTGATTTTTGGCTTCAAACCAGGACGGCAGAGTCAGAGAAAAAAATGGACCGCTAGTCAATTTTAATGCCTCAGGTATAATCCTCACCTCTGCAATAAAACTTTATTAACAAAGTCTTTATTGGTAAACAGTGGCTCAGTAGAGCTTTTCTTCTGAGGTCATGAAGGACTGAGAGGATCCAGCTGGAACTGCTTCAATATTTTACAGGAAGTGGAGCAGCTTTCATGATGAATGTTTCACAGAGAAATCTGAAAGGATTTATTGATGATGGGCAGCTGCTCTCAGAACAGCTCATCTGCATTCTGAGCCTTCATTGGTGGTGCTAGTGAGGATTTCAGTGGTGCTAGTGATGGTGCTAGTGATGGTGCTAGTGATGGTGCTAGTGATGGTGCTAGTGAGGATTTCAGTGGTGCTGGTGATGGTGCTAGTGGTGGTTCTGGTGGTTCTAGTGATGGTTCTAGTGGTGGTTCTGGTGGTGCTAGTGATGGTTCTAGTGGTGGTTCTGGTGGTTCTAGTGATGGTTCTAGTGGTGGTTCTGGTGGTTCTAGTGATGGTTCTAGTGGTGGTTCTGGTGGTGCTAGTGATGGTTCTAGTGGTGGTTCTGGTGGTTCTAGTGATGGTTCTAGTGGTGGTTCTGGTGGTTCGAGCGATGGTTCTAGTGGTGTTAGTGATGGTTCTAGTGGTGGTTCTGGTGGTTCTAGTGATGGTTCTAGTGGTGGTTCTGGTGGTGCTAGTGATGTTCTAGTGGTAGTTCTGGTGGTTCTAGTGATGGTTCTAGTGGTGGTTCTGGTGGTTCTAGCGATGGTTCTAGTGGTGTTAGTGATGGTTCTGGTGGTGGTTCTGGTGGTTCTAGTGATGGTTCTAGTGGTGTTAGTGATGGTTTTAGTGATGATCTAGTGGTGGTTCTGGTGGTGCTAGTGATGTTCTAGTGGTAGTTCTGGTGGTTCTAGTGATGGTTCTGGTGGTGGTTCTGGTGGTGCTAGTGATGGTTCTAGTGGTTCTAGTGATGGTTTCAATTGTGGTTCTGGTGGTTCTAGTGGTTCTAGTGATGTTTCAGTGGTGGTTGTAGTAGTGGTTCTGGTGGTGGTTCTAATGGTTCTCGTGATGTTTCAGTGATGGTTGTAGTGGTGGTTCTGGTGGTTCTAGTGGTGCTAGTGATGGGTCTAATGGTCTTTCTAGTGATTCTAATGGTGGTTGTAGTGGTGGTTCTGGTGGTGGTTCTGGTGGTTCTAGTAGTGGTTCTGGTGGTGGTTCTAGTGATGGTTTCAGTGGTGGTTATAGTAGTGGTTCTGGTGGTTCTAGTGGTGCTAGTGATGGGTCTAATGGTCTTTCTAGTGGTTCTAATGGTGGTTGTAGTGGTGGTTCTGGTGGTGGTTCTGGTGGTTCTAGTAGTGGTTCTGGTGGTGGTTCTAGTGATGGTTTCAGTGGTGGTTATAGTAGTGGTTCTGGTGGTTGTAGTGGTGCTAGTGATGGGTCTAATGGTCTTTCTAGTGGTTCTAATGGTGGTTGTAGTGGTGGTTCTGGTGGTGGTTCTGGTGGTTCTAGTAGTGGTTCTGGTGGTGGTTCTAGTGATGGTTTCAGTGGTGGTTATAGTAGTGGTTCTGGTGGTTGTAGTGGTGCTAGTGATGGGTCTAATGGTCTTTCTAGTGGTTCTAATGGTGGTTGTAGTGGTGGTTCTGGTGGTGCTAGTGATGGTCCTAGTGGTGGTTCTAGTGGTTCTTGTTGTGTTGATGGTGAATTATGTTCATTTTCAGATTCTTTTTTCTGTTTTACATTAAAATAAATTGATTGAAATAAATCATCTGAAGATACTCAACTAATAATCAATTAATGCAAAATCTAATCAATAAGCAATCAATTGTGGCTGTACGTTCAGATCATTGCTGCAGTCTTTAAACACTTCACTGCAATGATGAATTATGATTTCCATGGCAACAGTGACACCTGTATGACATCACTTCCTGTTCCTGCGTTCAGGTCCGGTGACGAACGCCGTCATCATGGCGGCTCCAGCCAACATGTTCCTGCCTGACAGCCGACCTGCCGTCCCTCTTCCACGGTTCAGCCGCCACCTGCACGCCTCTGAGGGCGGCGAGTCTGGAGAGGTGAGCGTCCGCCTGGGACTCTACTCTCAGGTGAGTCAGGTGTTCACCACAGGAACCTCTGTGATCTCTAGATATAGATTAATAAACAAGAATAATTAGAATTATACACAGAAAACAGTGTGAGGAAGAAGAAACAGCCACTGGTTGAGCTGGTTAGCTCCCACTGACACTGCTATCATGATGCTAACATGACCAGTCGGCCTGCAGCTGCATGCTGATAAACTGAAGGCATTTATTGTGAAAGGCTCTTCCTGTGTTTTCAGGAGGAGGAGCAGACGTACCTGCAGAAAGCTGATAGGCTGAACTCTTTGATGAACGCAGTGAGTGACAAGGTGAGAGGGGGCGGGGCTTCTGGCATCCGTCAGGTGTCATCTGTGACTCAGTTTGTAGTAGAGAAAGAAGACTCCAGCTTCTAAAAACACATCTCTATAATCCCAGAATGCACTGCGGTTGTGTCCGTATGGCTCAGCAGACAGCTCAGATGTGTCAGAAGTTAAAGGTCAGAGGCTGTAAACAAACTAAATGTCACACAAAAATAGCAAATGTCCCAAAGAAGCAGAAGAGAGGAGACACAGCAAGGGTCTGCTGGACGTGTAGTCATTGATTATTGGTAACCGGTCCGTTAATAGTCGCTGATTATCGGGAACCGGCCCGTTAATAGTCGCTGATTATCGGGAACCGGCCCGTTAATAGTCGCTGATTATCGGGAACCGGCCCGTTAATAGTCGCTGATTATCGGGAACCGGCCCGTTAATAGACGCTGATTATCGGGAACCGGCCCGTTAATAGTCGCTGATTATCGGGAACCGGCCCGTTAATAGTCGCTGATTATCGGGAACCGGCCGGTTAATAGACGCTGATTATCGGGAACCGGCCCGTTAATAGTCGCTGATTATCGGGAACCGGCCCGTTAATAGACGCTGATTATGGGGAACCGGCCCGTTAATAGTCGCTGATTATCGGGAACCGGCCCGTTAATAGTCGCTGATTATCGGGAACCGGTCTGTTAATAGTCGCTGATTATCGGGAACCGGTCCGTTAATAGTCGCTGATTATCGGGAACCGGCCCGTTAATAGTCGCTGATTATCGGGAACCGGTCCGTTAATAGTCGCTGATTATCGGGAACCGGTCCGTTAATAGTCGCTGATTATCGGGAACCGGCCCGTTAATAGACGCTGATTATCGGTTACCAGTTAATAATCATTGATCAATAACTGTTTGTGTTTCAGTCGGTGTTTGGTGACGGTGAAAACACGAAGGTTCGAGTCGCAGAGCTTGAAGAAGAAGTTCAGACTCTGAAGAAGGTCAACAAAGATTTGTATGATTTCTCCATCCAGCTGCTCACCAAGCCCACATAGACACTCTGTATGTGAACACTGTGACAAACACATAGAAACAGTCTGTGATGGTTTCTGTTCTTTCAAAATAAAAGTCTTGATCTTGTAGAAATTCCTTCCTTATTTGTTGAATCTGGGTTAGTTCCTGCAGCTGTTGCAGGCTTTACAACTAACAACCAAATAACAACTAACATTTAACCAACTAACAACTAACCAATAATTAACCAACTAATAACTAACAAATTAACACCTGACTAACTAACCAACTAATAACTAACAAATTAATACCTGACTAACTAATAACTAACAAATTAATACCTGACTAACTAACCAACTAATAACTAACAAATTAACACCTAACTAACTAATAACTAACAAATTAACACCTGACTAACTAACGAACTAATAACTAACAAATTAACACCTGACTAACTAACCATTAACTAACAAATTAACACCTGACTAACTAACCAACTAATAACTAACAAATTAACACCTGACTAACCAACCATTAACTAACAAATTAACACCTGACTAACTAACCAACTAATAACTAACAAATTAACACCTGACTAACTAATAACTAACAAATTAACACCTGACTAACTAACCGACTATTAACTAACAAATTAACACCTGATTAATTAACCAACTAATAACTAACAAATTAACACCTGACTAACCAACCATTAACTAACAAATTAACACCTGATTAATTAACCAACTAATAACTAACAAATTAACACCTGACTAACCAACCAACTAATAACTAACAAATTAATACCTGACTAACTAATAACTAACAAATTAATACCTGACTAACTAACCAACTAATAACTAACAAATTAACACCTAACTAACTAATAACTAACAAATTAACACCTGACTAACTAACGAACTAATAACTAACTAATTAACACCTGACTAACTAACCATTAACTAACAAATTAACACCTGACTAACTAATAACTAACAAATTAACACCTGACTAACCAACCATTAACTAACAAATTAACACCTGACTAACTAACCAACTAATAACTAACAAATTAACACCTGACTAACTAATAACTAACAAATTAACACCTGACTAACTAACCGACTATTAACTAACAAATTAACACCTGATTAATTAACCAACTAATAACTAACAAATTAACACCTGACTAACCAACCATTAACTAACAAATTAACACCTGATTAATTAACCAACTAATAACTAACAAATTAACACCTGACTAACCAACCATTAACTAACAAATTAACACCTGATTAATTAACCAACTAATAACTAACAAATACCTGACTAACTAACCAACTAATAACTAACAAATTAACACCTGACTAACTAATAACTAACAAATTAACACCTGACTAACTAACCGACTATTAACTAACAAATTAACACCTGATTAATTAACCAACTAATAACTAACAAATACCTGACTAACTAACCAACTAATAACTAACAAATTAACACCTGACTAACTAATAACTAACAAATTAACACCTGACTAACTAACCAACTAATAACTAACAAATTAACACCTGACTAACTAATAACTAACAAATTAACACCTGACTAACTAACCGACTATTAACTAACAAATTAACACCTGATTAATTAACCAACTAATAACTAACAAATTAACACCTGACTAACTAACCAACTAATAACTAACAAATTAACACCTGACTAACTAATAACTAACAAATTAACACCTGACTAACTAACCAACTAATAACTAACAAATTAACACCTGACTAACTAATAACTAACAAATTAACACCTGACTAACCATTAACTAACAAATGAATACCTGACTAACTAACCAACTAATAACTAACAAATTAACACCTGACTAACTAACCATTAACTAACAAATTAACACCTGACTAACTAACCAACTATTAACTAACAAATTAACACCTGACTAACTAATTAACTAATAACTAACAAATTAACACCTGACTAACTAATTAACTAATAACTAACAAATTAACACCTGTCTAACCAACTATTAACTAACAAATTAACACCTGACTAACTAACCAACTAATAACTAACAAATTAACACCTGACTAACTAACCAACTAATAACTAACAAATTAACACCTGACTAACTAACCAACTAATAACTAACAAATTAACACCTGACTAACTAACGAACTAATAACTAACAAATTAACACCTGACTAACTAACCAACTAATAACTAACAAATTAACACCTGACTAACTAACCAACTAATAACTAACAAATTAACACCTGACTAACTAACGAACTAATAACTAACAAATTAACACCTGTCTAACCAACTATTAACTAACAAATTAACACCTGACTAACTAACCAACTAATAACTAACAAATTAACACCTGACTAACTAATAACTAACAAATTAACACCTGACTAACTAATAACTAACAAATTAACACCTGACTAACTAACCAACTAATAACTAACAAATTAACACCTGACTAACTAACCAACTAATAACTAACAAATTAACACCTGACTAACTAACCAACTAATAACTAACAAATTAACACCTGACTAACTAATAACTAACAAATTAACACCTGACTAACTAACGAACTAATAACTAACAAATTAACACCTGACTAACTAACCAACTAATAACTAACAAATTAACACCTGACTAACTAACCAGCTAATAACAACTAACCAATTAACTACCCCAACTACTAACCCAATAACTAACAAATTAACACCTGACTAATCAACAGCTAACATTTAACTTTAAGAGCTAACTAACCAACTGTTCTGCTCTAACAAACCACCAATTCATTTACTACTGTGTGAGTGTCTATAGTAGTGTTTAATGTACTTTAATGTGTGTGTATTTATGATCATTTTGGCACTGTGTGTTCGCGGTACCGCTGTGTATTCGCGGTACTGCTGTGTATTCGCGGTACTGCTATAATACTACTACATGTATTTCTGTCTTTCTGTACTGGATGAAGCTCAGATGAACTGACCAATGAGAACATTTCATATGATGAAGCAACCAGAAGACGATCAGCTTAAGGTCAGAGGTCACAGTTTCTCACTTTAAGTTCGATGTAAAATCACTCAGAATCATCGTGGAGTTTGGTTGACACTCCCTCCTGATGCTTCATTCAGATTCACTGGCTGAGGTTTATACAATAACTAAAGATAGTGATGACAGTAATAGAAATATGAGTTCTGCTGTAAAATCATGGAAAACACTAACTGTCGTTATTTTATCAAATGAGTTCAGTTTGACCTTCAGATCATCTGGATGGAACTCTAATAATAATAATAACATTAAATAATGATATATTTAATAGACTTGCTGGGCGGTGCTGTGTCAAATTATTTTTGATGGACTTTTCCAGACTCTCCCACTTGGCTGCTCATAGTGACACGAGTGCAACATCAACCTGAACAACAAACAGGTTGTCTCCATGGTTACCAGTCAGTCAGTCTCCATGGTAACCATTCAGTAAGCCTGAAACCGAATCTGCGAATCTCTGAATTTGACATTGTGTGAGATAGGACTAAAAATAATGTAGAGGAAGTTGACAAAAAGAAGATGGAATACCAAAGATCAGGTTTAAAATATATATGTTTATACACGCAGAGGAAAGGGGTGCTGGGTAATGAAATAATCTAATAATATAATAATATGAGATATGAAAATGATAACAATAATAGTATAACAATATTTTTATGATAAAATAACAAATATAATGATAATAATGACCCAGCTGAGCTAATAAATCATGTTCTAATTGATATGATAATACGCTCTCATATGTATTATATTGTTTCCACTGAGAACCATCAGAGTGTTTATTACTTTTCAGTTTTGTCTTTTGGTCTTGTCATTTCCTGTTTTATTTTGAAATTAATTGTCTTCCCTTGTGTTTCAGCTTGTCGCTTCCCATCCTCGTGTCTCCTGCCTTTGGTGATTGTCAGCCCCGCCCCTGATTGTTTCCAGCTGTTCCCCATCACCTAGTGTATATATATGTCTGTGTCTCCCCCAGTCCTGTGCCAGTACGTCTTGAGTTCAAGACTCGCCAAGCTACCAGCCATCTTCACGTCCACGATCTCGTCAATTCCCTGTGTTCCCTTGTCGTGTGAGCTGTTTGTTATTATTGTTAGTTTTGTCTTCTTGTTTGTCTTCCTTGTTAGGTCTGTCTGTTCCCTTTAGTGTTAGGTGTTTTCCCCCTTAGTTCCTTCATCACTGTTGGTGATAGTTATTTGTTAGTGTTAGTTTCTGTAGCCTTCCTCTTAGTGAGCGCTCTTAGTTAGTTTTTCCCCTTTTGCCCTTTTAGTTGCCTTTCCCTGCCTTGTGCCTGAGCATTTCCTTTTGTCTAGTTTTCCCTGTTACGTAGTAGAGCCCCTTAGAGGCAGTCAGGTCAGAGTGTTAATTCCTCCCTGTACTGTTGTTATTTTTTTTTTGTTGTAATAAATTACTTTTGTTTGTCATTGGAGTCTTGCATTTGGGTTCATTTCTGTGTTTGTGCCACGTTCTGACATCAGATCCAGCTGCTGCTCCTCTGGACAGGTCATCTGGTGGGTTGTAGGTTGTTAGCTGTCTAAAAACCTTTTACTGCCTTTTTTTTTCCTCTTCATGATGATTATACACAGCTAAAACTACAAACTACAGCTTCCTGTCCCACACGATCTGCTCTGTGCTGAATTCATGCACCGCTCCAACAAAAACAGAAGCTCTGTCGATTATTTTCAGCATGTTGGTCTTCAGTGGAAACTAGAGCTTAGAGTCCAGTCATTCCAGTCTGGATCAGGGTCTGGGTCTGGGGTACAGAAGGTCTAGCAGAGTACCCCTCCCAGAGGTCTGTAATTCCCCCAGGGAGCCCTGGGTCGTCCTCTGGAACTCTAAAGGGAGGCCCATCTTCTGGTCATCCGTAAAGACCAGAGGCCCCAAACCAGGATGCACCTTGAGATCCTGTCTCTGTGGGACAACCCTGGCATAGGTGGTACCAGGTCTGGATGTCTCCTGACAATGACCATGGTTCCTCTGGTCCTCTGGTCACTGGTCAGCCAGATTCATTCTGTGCCTTTTCTTAAATGTCACTGCACTGATCCACTGTTCTGCCCTCAGCCTTGACTGAGAGGAGAGGAGGATGAGAAGGGAGGAAGAGGAGAGAGGGGAGGACGAGAGGAGAGAGGGGAGAATGAGAGGAGAGAAGGGAGAGAGGAGAGGAGGAGAGAAGGGAGAGAGGAGAGGAGGAGAGAGGAGAGTGTAGGAGAGAGGGGAGGACGAGAGGGGAAGAGGTTGAGAGGGGAGGAAGATGAGAGTGGAGGAGAGAGGGGAGGAGGAGAGAAGGGAGAAGGGAGGATAAGAGGGGAGGATGAGAGGAGAGAGGGGAGGAAGAGAAGAGTGGACGAGAGGAGAGAGGGGAGGACGAGAGGACAGAAGGGAGGAGGAGAGAGGAGAGGAGGAGAGAGGGGAGGAAAAGGAGAGTGTAGGAGAGAGGGGAGGACGAGAGGTGAAGAGGAGAGAAGGGAGAAGGGAGGATAAGAGGGGAGGATGAGAAGAGAGGGGGAGGAAGAGGAGAGTGGAGGAGAGAGGGGAGGACGAGAGGGGAAGAGGACAAGAGGAGGAAAGAAGGGAGGACGAGAGGAGAGGGGGAGAGAAGGGAGGATGAGAGGGGAGGACGAAAGGAGAGGAGGAGAGGATTAGAGGAGGTGTTGTTGTTCAGAGCAGATCCTCCAGTGATCAGAGAAGTTTTAATCATCTGTTCTGAGGTCAGAGTGAGACGTCTGTACTCTGTAGTCATACAGTGTTGTATTATTAGTAGTAGTAGTATTTCTAGTCTCTTGCAGTATTTCAGTGGTGTGTGTATCTCAGTGTGTACTTCTCTCTCTGATCTTCTGACGATGACAAATCAAAACCTCATGGAGGAAATAAGAGCTGGATCCTCCACAAACTACTGCTGCAGTACTACTACTACTACTACTGCTATTACTATTACTACTACTACTACTGCTATTACTATTACTACTACAACTGCTGCAGTACTACTACTACTACTACTATTACTACTACTGCTGCAGTACTACTACTACTACTACTATTACTACTACTGCTGCAGTACTACTACTACTACTACTACTACTACTATTACTACTACTGCTATTACTATTACTACTACAACTGCTGCAGTACTACTACTACTACTACTGCTATTACTATTACTACTACTACTACTGCTATTACTATTACTACTACCACCACCGATAGCTACCATTACCACTACCAACCGCCGCAGCACCACCACTACCACCACCATTACCAACTTCACCGCCGCAGCACCACCACCACTACCACCAGCGGTTAATACCACTGCCGCAGCACCACCACCACCTGGTTACCACCAATGTACCACCTACCAATACCACTACCGCACTATCACCATTAACAGTTGCTGTTGCTGAACCGCCGCAGCACCACTACCACCACCACCGCTCACTTACCATTACCACCACCACCACCGCCATTACCTGATAATACTCACTCACAACCGCCGCAGCACCACCACTACCACCACCTGTTGTTACTACCACTGCACCGCAGCACCACCACTACCACCACACCATAATACACCACTGCCGCAGCAATCACCACCACCACCACTACCACCACCATTACCACCACCGCTCAGTTACCACTATCACCAACTACAAAGTAACCGCCGCAGTACCACCACCACCACCACCGCCATCACTACTACCAACCACCACCACTACCACCACTATCACCACACTTACCACCACTACCGCCACACTACATTAACACTCACAACCGCCGCAGCACCACTCACCACTACCACCATTAGCTCACCACCGCACCACCAGTACCACCACCGCCAATACCATCACCACCACCACCACCGCCACCACCATAATACCACCACCACCACCGCCATTACTCTACCACTACAACCGCCGCAGCACCACCACCACCACCACCATCACTGTCACCGCCGCAGCACCACCACCACCACCACCACCACTATCACTCACCGCCGCAGCACCACCACCACCACCACCACCACCACTTATCACTACCACCGCCGCGCGAACCACCACTCTCATCACCACCACCATCACTACCACCGCCGCAGCACCACCACCACCACCACCACCACCACAATTTCTTGGCAATCACTCACCACCACCGCCGCAGCACCACCTCACCACCATCACCACCACCACCACCACCACCACCTTTGTTATCACCACC
The DNA here is from genome assembly GCA_029721515.1 of Synanceia verrucosa. NCBI lineage: Eukaryota > Metazoa > Chordata > Actinopteri > Perciformes > Synanceiidae > Synanceia > Synanceia verrucosa. Next base: position 27,457,196 of record CM056558.1, on the reverse strand, counting down.
ACCGCCGCAGCACCACCACCACCACCACCACCACCAAACACTCATTACCACCACCACCGCCGCAGCACCACCACCACCATTACCACCACCACCACCACCACCATTACCACCACCGCCGCAGCACCACCACCACCACCACCACCACCACCATCACCACCGGCCCTGCAGCACCCACTCACCACCACCACCACCACCACCACCACCATCACCACCACCACCACCACCACCATTACCACCACCGCCGCACCACCACCACCACCACTCACCACACCACCACCACCGCCGCAGCACCACCACCACCACCACCACCGCCACACTAATCATCACCACCACCGCCGCAGCACCACCACACCAACACCACCACCGCCGCAGCACCACCACCACCACCACCACCTGTTGCTATCATCACCACCATCACCACCGCCGCAGCACCACCACCAATTACTACAATACCACCACCAACTACCACCACCGCCGCAGCACCACCACCACCACCACCACCGCCACACACTACCACCACCACTCACCGCCGCAGCACCACCACCACCACACTTACTACCACCACCACACCACCACCGCCGCAGCACCACTACCACCACCACCACCGCCACACTATCACTACCACCACCACCGCCGCAGCACCACCACCACCCACCACACCACCACCATTATCACCACCACCGCCGCAGCACCACCACCACTACCACCACCGATTACTAATACATTTCACTACCACCACCGCCGCAGCACCACTACCACCACACCATTACCACCACCAACACTACCACCGCCGCAGCACTACCACCACCACCACCACCGCCACTACTACGGCCACCACCACCACCGCCGCAGCACCACCACCACTATTACTATTACTACTACTAATACTACTACTGCTGCAGTACTACTACTACTACTACTACTGCTATTACTATTACTACTACTACTGCTGCAGTACTACTACTACTATTACTATTACTACTACTAGTACTACTATTACTACTGCTGCAGTACTACCACTACTACAAACAGTGATGTCTAGAGGACTGCGTCTCTGGTGGTCTGTTCCTGGTCTGCAGTGGTCAGGATCTATCAAAGTGGTCCAAGGAAGGACCAGTGGAGAACCAGAGACAGGGTCATGAGAGGACAGAGGAGGTCCTGGTGGTCTGCTCCAACAGAGCGGAGGAGTTAATGCTGCTGAAGATAGGAAGGAGTCAGGAGGAGGAGGAGGAGGAGGAGGACAGGAGGAGATAGTGATCTGTGAAGGTGATCCTCCTCAACATCTCCTTCATTTTCATTTCATCTCTCCTCCTTTCTCCTCCTCTCTCCCTTTCTCCTCTGACCTCTGACCCTCTTGTTTGCCTCAGCTCCTCTTCTTCACCTCCTCCTTTTAGGATGACCTTCACTTGTTCTTCCCCTTATCCTTCTTCTCCTCTTCTCCTTTGCTCCCCCATCTCCTCCTCCCTTTTGACTTTCATCTTATTCTTACTCCTTCTCTCCTCTCCTCTTTTAATGTCCTGTCACCTCCTCTTCTCCTGCTGCTTTTGATGTTGCATCACCCCTTCACCTCCTCGCCTCCTCAACTGCACCTCCCTCCCCTCTGTCTCCTCCTCACACAGCTGTCTGTCTCCTCCTCTTATCTAGCACCTCCTCTGTCCTCCTTTTCTCATCTCCTGTCTCCCACATCCGCATGTTTACCTCCTCCTGTCTTTTGCTACACCTCCTCACCTCTTCTCCTCCTGTCTGGCACCTCCTCTTCGTTCAGGATCTCCTCCGCTCCTCCCCTCCTGGTCTCCTCTCTTCAGTCTCAGAAGGAGAACCGGGGGAGCGGCAGAGTGATGCTGAGACCTCGGCAGGATGTCTTCCTCTTCCTCCTGGTCCCGGACTCTCCGAACCGTCCTCCTCCTGCAGCTCCTGCTCGCTCCGTGCCTCCTCCACCCGCAGCCATGCCACCTCCTGGCTCAGATCGGACACACGGTGCGCCTCGGTGCGCTCCTGCCGGCGCAGCGGGCGGCTCGGGTCCGGGTCCAGGCGGCGCTGAGCCGCGCAGTGTCTTCGTTGAACCGGGACCAGGACCAGGACCGGGACAACTTTCTTCCCTACAACTTGAGCCTGGAGCTGGTCTCCCGGTGGCCGGCTGCCGCGGACCCGGAGTCCGTGTTCCGGGTGGTGTGCCAGGGTGTGGTGGTGCAGGGAGTGTCCGCCCTCCTCGCCTTCCCGCAGAGCCGCGAGGAGCTGCTACAGGTGGACTTCCTGTCCTCCTTCCTGGAGATCCCGGTCCTCAGCGTCATTGAGCACGGAGAGCCGCTCCGCACGCAGGTACGACCCACCTGTCCTACCGGGACCCGGGCCAAGACCCGGGGCAGCAAGTGCCTCCGGTTCAGCCGGCGGCTGTCCTGGTCTGCGTGTCTAGGTCTCTGGTCTCTGTTCTGGTCTCTGTTTTGGTCTCTGGTCTCTGTTCTGGTTTCTGTCCTGGTTTCTCCTCCTGGTTTCTGTCCTGGTCTCTGTTCTGGTTTAGTTTCTGACCTGGTCTCTGTTCTGGTCTCTGGTCTCTGTCCTGGTTTCTGTCCTGGTCTCTGTTCTGGTCTCTGTCCTGGTCTCTGGTGTCTGTCCTGGTCTCTGTTCTGGTCTCTGGTCTCCGTCCTGGTTTCTGTCCTGGTCTCTGTTCTGGTCTCTGGTATCTGTCCTGGTTTCTGTCCTGGTTTCTGTTCTGGTCTCTGGTATCTGTCCTGGTTTCTGTCCTGGTCTCTGTTCTGGTTTAGTTTCTGACCTGGTCTCTGTTCTGGTCTCTGGTCTCTGTCCTGGTTTCTGTCCTGGTCTCTGTTCTGGTCTCTGTCCTGGTCTCTGGTGTCTGTCCTGGTCTCTGTTCTGGTCTCTGGTCTCCGTCCTGGTTTCTGTCCTGGTCTCTGTTCTGGTCTCTGGTATCTGTCCTGGTTTCTGTCCTGGTTTCTGTTCTGGTCTCTGGTATCTGTCCTGGTTTCTGTCCTGGTCTCTGTTCTGGTCTCTCGTCTCCGTCCTGGTTTCCGTCCTGGTCTCTGTCCTGGTCTCTGTTCTGGTCTCTCGTCTCCGTCCTGGTTTCCGTCCTGGTCTCTGTCCTGGTCTCTGTTCTGGTCTCTCGTCTCCGTCCTCGTTTCCGTCCTGGTCTCTGTTCTGGTCTCTGGTCTCCGTCCTGGTCTCTGTCCTGGTTTCTGTTCTGGTCTCTGGTCTCTGTCCTGGTCTCTGTCGTGGTCTCTGGTCTCAGGTCCAGGTTGACCTTGACCTGTCTGTCTGTCTGTTTGTCTGTTTGTTTGTTTGTTTGTTTGTTTGTTTGCTGAGCTCCTCCAGATGTTTCTCTGTCTTCCAGTTGAGCTTAAGTGAAAATGTAGAATATGAAGATAGATCATGTTCAATAATGTCACAGAATTAATAAATGATGAAATATTAATATATAATATTTTATCAACTTAGAAACATGAAACTTATTTTGGAAAAACTCAAACTGTGAGGTCATCTTCTATGGGGGCGGGGCTTCCTCTTAAAGGAACAGCACGGAGGATTTGTGGCGATTTATTTTTATTTTTATTTTTTCAACTGTGTTTTCATTTGCGTCTAATTAGCTGAAACGGAGACTGGTTGTGTGTCTGTTAGCTTAGCATAGCATAGCTTAGTATAGCCTTTACATCGGGAGAGTATGCTCTTTTCTCTCTAGCAGAAGTAAACTCACGAATAACTGCCGATAATTATTTAACTTTTCATTTTTGACATGTTAATGATAGAAGTCGTATTCTTCTGTTGTTCAACATGTCGGCTCTAAATATAGAAATACGTAAAGGTTGTCACTCTCCTCAGGTCTTTTCAGATGTCGGCAGGTACGGTTACATTTTTTTTTCCTTCACAGACCCCAAAAAGCACAGCACTTCCTGCCAGAGGCTTTCAGAGTAAAAGCCTGGTATTGTCTGTTTGATGAGATTATCTCTGCAGAGATTTTCATTTCCACACTGAGAACAATCCTGTTAAAGCTGCCGATGAGCTCAGGTTTCCTTGTTTTTAATCATCGAACGACAGAAAGAATCAGACTCAAAGTGGGACATTTTAATCTGCTCCTGTTGACAGGTCTGACCTGGTCTGAACAGGTCTGAACAGGTCTGACCTGGTCTGAACAGATCTGAGCAGGTCTGAACAGGTCTGAACACGTCAGATCTGAACAGGTCTGAACAGGTCTGAACAGGTCTGACCTGGTCTGAACAGATCTGAACAGGTCTGAGCAGGTCTGTTCGGTTTTGATCTTGAGACCAGCTTTGTGACATCAGGTTCAGCCTCACAGAGCAACAGACGTGAAAAAGCCAACATGTTTACTTCCTGTCCCAAAGCAACAAACCAGCTGATCCTGAGCCAGAGTTTCAGCGTTTGAAGTGAGTCCGCTGCTGTTTGTTGTTGTTGTTGATGATGTTGATGTTGATGGTTCTGGAGAATCTCTGAATGTGGTCCAACATCTGCCCTGAGACTCTGAGAGGGAAACACACTGTTTGATGTGTGACTCCACCCAGTCATCTGGTGAGAAGAAGGATTTATTGAGAGGAAGTTCATCCATCTATCCATCCATCCATCATCCATCCATCCATTAATCCATCCATCCATTCATTCATCCATCCATCCATCATCCATCCATCCATCCATCCATCCATTCATTCATCCATTCATCCATCATCTATCCATCCATCCATCCATTCATTCATCCATCCATTCATTCATCCATTCATCCATTCATCCATCATCCATCCATCATCCATCCATCCATTCATCCATCATCCATCCATTCATCCATCCATTCATTCATCATCCATCCATTCATTCATTCATTCATCATCCATACATCCATTAATCCATCCATCCATTCATTCATCCATCCATCCATCATCCATCCATCCATTCATTCATCCATTCATCCATCATCCATCCATCCATTCATTCATCCATTCATCCATCATCCATCCATTCATCCATCATCCATCCATTCATCCATCATCCATCCATTCATTCATTCATCCATCATCCATCCATCATCCATCATCCATCCATTCATTCATTCATCCATCATCCATCCATCATCCATCCATCCATTCATCCATCATCCATCCATTCATCCATCCATTCATCCATCATCCATCCATTCATTCATTCATTCATCATCCATACATCCATTAATCCATCCATCATCCATCCATCATCCATCCATCATCCATATATCCATTAATCCATTCATCATCCATCCATCATCCATCCATCCATCATCCATACATCCATTAATCCATCCATCATCCATCCATCCATCATTCATCCATCATCCATACATCCATTAATCCATTCATCATCCATCCTTTCATTCATCCGTCATCCATACATCTATTAATCCATTCATCATCCATCCATCATCCATCCATCCATCATCCATCCATCATCCATACATCCATTAATCCATCCATCATCCATCCATCCATCATTCATCCATCATCCATACATCCATTAATCCATTCATCATCCATCCATCCTTTCATTCATCCATCATCCATACATCCATTAATCCATCCATCAGCCATCATCCATCCATCCACCCGTTCATTCATTCCATCCATCCATCCATCCATGGAGACCCAGGAGACACCAGGAGAGCATCAAAGGTCCTGGACTGGGACTTGAACCCAGTACCTTTTTGCTGTGACGAGACAGTCTGATGACGTCACAGATCAGCTGATGCTCTGATCAATAATAGTATTGATCTTGGTGATAATGTTCCGGATGGTTCTTCGTGGATCCGTCTGACGAATCTGCCTGGGACACCAGAACTACAGAAACCGTCCACTTCTCTGCAGGACCCGTGAGTCCTGATGAACCGCTCAGACCTGGTCCAGTGAGGCCGACCTGGTCTGGATCTCAGAGCCTTTAAAGCAAACAGAGACGAACTGAGAAACTGTAGGTTCAGTGGAATAAGCTGATCCAGAACCAGATCCAGACTAAGACGGTCCAGACCGAGGCCCGGGCCTCAGCTGCTGGACTGGTTCAGCTGGTTTCATTCAGTGAACTGAGTCCAACAAGAGTTCCACTCAAACCAAAGAGGAACCTCGTTAGGAGACGTAACGAGCTGAAAATTAGCAGCTGATAGTGGATCAGGCTGATCCCAGACCTGCTGCAGACCCCTTCTTAGACCCTCTGAGCCACCTGTGGGACTAACGAGAGCTTAATTCAGCTCATCAGCAGAGAACAACACAGCCCGAGATGCCTTCAGGGTCTCAGGCGTCAGTGGGAAACATTTAACAAATAAGACAGAAATATTTATTCTGTGACATCACTGGATGACATCACTGGATGACATCACTGGATGACATCAAACTGCTGCTTTCTCCTCATTTCAAGGTCGTCTCTGAGAAACAAACATCAGCACAAATGTTTTTAGATCAGTTTTTGATCAATGATACAGATGGTCAGAGGTTTAATATGAATCCTGTGTTAGAGAGGAGGCTCCAGGGGGCTCCAGGAGGCTCCAGGGGGCTCCAGGGGGCTCCAGGGGGTTCCAGGAGGCTCCAGGAGGCTCCAGGGGGTTCCAGGGGGCTCCAGGAGGCTCCAGGGGGCTCCAGGAGGCTCCAGGGGGTTCCAGGAGGCTCCAGGAGGCTCCAGGGGGCTCCAGGAGGCTCCAGGGGGTTCCAGGAGGCTCCAGGAGGCTCCAGGGGGCTCCAGGGGGCTCCAGGAGGCTCCAGGAGGCTCCAGGGGGTTCCAGGAGGCTCCAGGAGGCTCCAGGGGGCTCCAGGAGGCTCCAGGGGGCTCCAGGGGGGTCCAGGAGGCTCCAGGAGGCTCCAGGGGGCTCCAGGGGGCTCCAGGAGGCTCCTGGGGGGTCCGGGGGGCTCCAGGAGGCTCCAGGGGGCTCCAGGGGGCTCCAGGAGGCTCCAGGGGGTTCCAGGAGGCTCCAGGAGGCTCCAGGGGGCTCCAGGAGGCTCCAGGGGGTTCCAGGAGGCTCCAGGAGGCTCCAGGGGGTTCCAGGAGGCTCCAGGAGGCTCCAGGGGGTTCCAGGAGGCTCCAGGAGGCTCCAGGGGGCTCCAGGAGGCTCCAGGGGGTTCCAGGAGGTTTTTTTGGGGTAATGACCTTGAACTTTCCAGATGTTTTTTGGGTAATGACCTTGAACTCTTGGTGCTGTTTGTGGACGAGGTCTGAACATCAGCTCAGAGGTTTGTCTTTAATGTTTCAGTTTGTTGACAATAAACAGCGTCTCCACGAAAACCTGACAATCTTTTATTTCCTCTCAGCTCCATCACAGCGTTACGTTATTTTATTATTATTATTGTTGTTATGTTAGTATTTTATTATGATGTCATTATTACAGTTTATTATTCTTTATTTTATTGTTATTTCTTTGTTGTTGGTGTGTTCGTCTCGTCTGCAGTGAAGTCCAGTGCTTTCTGTTTCCTGTCAGTGCTGCTGCTCTCTTCTCCTTCTTCTTCTTCTTGTGTTGTTGTTGTTCTTCTTCTTCTTCTTGTGTTGTTGTTGTTGTTGTTGTTGTTCTTCTTCTTGTGTTGTTGTTGTTCTTCTTCTTCTTGTGTTGTTGTTGTTGTTGTTCTTCTTCTTGTGTTGTTGTTGTTCTTCTTCTTCTTGTGTTGTTGTTGTTGTTCTTCTTCTTCTTGTGTTGTTGTTGTTGTTCTTCTTCTTCTTGTGTTAAATCAATCCAGTGTGGCTTTGAGCCGCTGGATGTTCTCTGATGACGTGAAAACATTTATTTGGTGTTTGGAGGCTCTTTGATCACAGGAGGATTATCCTGCCACCTCTCCGCCATCACTCCCACTCCTCATCTTCCTTCCTCTCTTTTCCTTCCTCTTTCCTTCCTCTCTTTCCTTCCTCTCTTTTCCTTCCTCTCTTTTCTTCCTCTCTTTTCCTTCCTCTTTCCTTCCTCTCTTTCTTTCCTCTCTTTCCTTCCTCTCTTTTCCTTCCTCTCTTTTCCTTCCTCTCTTTCCTTCCTCTTTTTTCTTTCCTCTTTTTTCCTTCCTCTCTTTTCCTTCCTCTTTCCTTCCTCTCTTTCCTTCCTCTCTTTCCTTCCTCTCTTTTCCTTCCTCTCTTTTCTTCCTCTCTTTTCCTTCCTCTTTCCTTCCTCTCTTTCTTTCCTCTCTTTCCTTCCTCTCTTTTCCTTCCTCTCTTTCTTTCCTCTCTTTCCTTCCTCTCTTTTCTTCCTCTCTTTTCCTTCCTCTTTCCTTCCTCTCTTTCTTTCCTCTCTTTCCTTCCTCTCTTTCCTTCCTCTCTTTTCCTTCCTCTCTTGGTGGCTCATCTCTCTGATGGACAGATGAGGATGAATGTTTCTGGTTTTTCCAGTCCACTCCACACTGACAGAAATAACAAAACAAAGATGGTCGAATCTAAAACTGAAAATATGAATAAACTGAGTGAAGTAAAGCAGCTGAACCACCTCCATCTTTTTTTTCAGAGAGATCCTTGTGGTCCTTCACAGCTGTCAGCGTTGAACAATGACAGACGTACACTATTGTTAATATTCATTATGATTCACACCACTTTAGATTTTATTTCACTTAATTTCCATTGAGAATGTGGAGTACAGCACGTCATTTGAAGGGAGTTTATTTTGAAAAGGCTGGTTGTCACATACCACTGGACTTCCTGTCATTAAACAATTTTTAGGGTGAAACGAAGAGAGAGAGCGAGTGACCAGCCATCAAATATAATTAAGCTAAAGCTGTTGCTCCTCTCCTCTTTTCTCCTCCTCTCCTCCTCCTCTTTTCTCCTCTCCTCCTCCTCCTCCTCTCTTCTCCTCCCCCTCCTCTTTTTTCTCCTCTCCTCCTCCTCCTCTCTCCTCCTCATCTCCTCCTCCTCTTTTCTCCTCTCCTCCCCCTCTCTTCTCCTCTCCTCCTCCTCCTCTTTTCTCCTCCTCTCCTCCTCCTCCTCTCTCCTCCTCATCTCCTCCTCCTCTTTTCTCCTCTCCTCCTCCTCTCTTCTCCTCTCCTCCTCCTCCTCTATTCTCTTCCTCTCCTCCTCCTCCTCTCTCCTCCTCATCTCCTCCTCCTATTTCATCCTCTCCTCCTCCTTCTACTCGTCCATCCCCATCCTCCCCCTCTCCTCCTCCTCTCCTCCTCCTCCTCTTTTCTCCTCTCCTCCTCCTCCTCTTTTCTCCTCTCCTCCTCCTCTCTTCTCCTCTCCTCCTCCTCCTCTTTTCTCTTCCTCTCCTCCTCCTCCTCTCTCCTCCTCATCTCCTCCTCCTCTCTTCTCCTCTCAGTTTCTTCTCATCACCATCCTGTAATGTCCGTTAGTCGTGTTAACAGGAAGTCGTGTCCGTCAGAAATTCACTTTATTGTGTTTTTAAATCTAAATTTACTTTAAAAATTCTCCAGCTTATTTTCATCCATAGTAATATTTTCGTAGTATTACTGTACGACCATTGATTTTAAAATTCCACTGGTCCTAACCCTAACCCTCTAGCGACCTGGTCTGGAGGACTGGCCTAGAGGTCTGGTCTTGAAGACTGGTCTGGTGTCCAGCTGGCTCTGTGATTGGTGGAGCAGTGATGACCTAAATGTTGGATGTAAACAGCTGGCGGAGGACAGAGCCTGTGGCTGATGTGATGGATGTGGTCTGGATCAGAGCCAGCAGAGACCAGAACTCATTGATCCGTCTCCTCTTTAATCAGAGACTCTGGACTCTGCTGAGCTTTTAGTGAGATGAACCTTAAAGACTGAGACTGCAGACAGACGTGAAGACAAATTGAAGACGAGATAAAGACGAAATGAAGACACAACAGAGGATCTTCAGTCCTGGTCTGGATCCTGGTCTTCATGGGGTCTTCATCATGCTCACTGTTTCAGTTCAGATGAAGCTGCTGCTCATGTCACGTTATGATCAGCTGATCGATCAGTGATGGGTGCTGAACTGCTGTCAGTGTTTAAAGGAGGAGCTGCTGTCAGCTCACATTATTCCACTTTCCGCTCAGGTAGCAGCTCAGAGCTGCACAGGAAACAGATTTTAGCACAAAATGCATTCATCTAGCTGGAGTTTTAATTTGGGATCCTTTCAGAAGTTGAGTTGAATAAAGGATCAGCTGATGTTCAGTAAACTCCTGATAGTTTTTCATGCTTTTTAAATGTAAGATGCTAACAAGCTAGCAGATGAGCTTCTCACAGGAAACATCAGTTTAACATCGCACTAACGTGGTCGTTTATCGGGCCATCTTATTTCCTCATTACTGACTTGTTTCCTGGAAGTGATGATGTTAGTTTCAGATTTTCAGACTGAAGTCTCTGTTGACCTGCTGAGAACCAGATGAGTGAACCACAGCAGAATGAGTCCTTCCTGGTTCTGCTCAGTGACCTTTGACCTGATGACATCATCCTTTGGTCTGTCTGCTGTGAGAGCAGAGACGCCTTTAAAGGCTCCATTCAGCAAAACAGCAACAAATGAAACATCCTGAGTCATGATTAGTCTGAGTTACTGAATGTTCATGCTGAGTCATGATTAGTTTGAGTGACAGGACGTTCATGCTGAGTGATGACTCAGTGAGTTTAAACCAAACAAGACGTTTGACGTTCAACAAGTTTAATCTCATCTCACGTCTATCACCAGGATCCAAAAGATTAATTAGTTTTAATACGTGTTCTTCATATATACTCTATATATATATATATATATATATATTTCTATATATATCTCTCTCTCTATATATATATATATATATATATATATATATATATATATATAGAGAGAGAGAGAGAGAGTATATATATATATATATATATATATATATATATATATATATATATATATATATATATATATATATGTGTATATATATATATATATATATATATATATACACATATATATACTGTGTATATATATATATGTGTATATATGTATGTATATACATATATACACATAGCTCTATATCCATGTGTTAAAGAACAGGGTATGAGAGTATTAGTATTAGTACATGGTGCTTCAGGGGTATTTTTCCCAACTTGATGTTGAGGAGTTTGACGGCTAAATGAATTCAGGTTTGGAATCAGCGGAGCTTCTTTCATCTCGTCTCTTTATATTTTATTCACACTTTATTGAATCACCTTCTTTCATCTGTGTTCAGTTTCAGTTTCATTGATTCAACAACACTCAGTTTTCAGACTGGCAGACACTTTTTATCTGACTGTTTATTGGTAGGAGTACTAGTACTCCTACTAGTGAGATGTACTAGTACTCCTACTAGTACTCCTACCCGTACAATAAAGAACCAGGATCTGGATCAGGATCTGTCACCAGGAAGTGAAACAGCTGCAGTGGATTCAGGTCAGAAGAAGGAAACATTTAGTTTATTGTTTATTTGCATAAATCCCTCAAACAGGAAGTGACCCAGAGGATTACTATTGGCAAGCTGCAGCCTAAGACTGCCTACATTTCCCAGGATGCTCTGGGCCAGTAGCTGTGCTGAGCAGAAACAGAAACGATGAGTCATCTGTTTTTGAATTTCTCCTCAGGAAATGTTTCCTGCTTCAATCTGCAGAAACCCATTCAGAATAAAAGTAATTTCATGTGACTCAGACCTCAGAAGGTCATCTCCACTTCTTATTCGTTGAAACGTTTCAGGTGAATAAGATCATCGGACCTGCACTGAGGCATCCAATCAGGCAGCAGGATTCAGTGTGACTCCCCGTCTTGCTGCTTTAAATCCATATAGATCATGTCAGAGCGTCATCGTAGGGACGGCTGAGATGTCCTGCATCACCATGACGATGGAGAGCATCTCTTTGATTTCTGGTCTTACTCTTGTTCTGGTGGCTGCAGGTGATTAATTCTAATCAACACCTGAGATTAAGACAGAGCAAAGAGTCTCAGAGGAGACAAACATTCCCTCAGGAGACTGGACTCACCTGGACTCACCTGGGGCCTCATGTATGATAGTAGCTCCTCCAGCATCCACACTCACGTTCAGGTGGATCAGCGGTGAAACGAGCGTGGAAACTGGCACCGCTTCAGCTTCATAGCTGCCGTACGCCTGGTTCTGATGCTTTTAGTCCTTGGTGACACTCAGAGAGGATGCTGGGAAACTGTCACTAGTTGGTAAACAATGATGTTCACATCTGGCACAGAGTACCCATCAACATATCCACATGTTGGCGATTATCTGTGGGTGCAAAGTATGTGACTAACAGCAGAGGCTGTTCACCTGCTGACATACATGGTCCCACTGACCCTCTGACCTTTGGTGACACCTGATTTCAGGTGCCAAACGGCTGCGTCCGAATTAGTATGTCAGTACGTGAACCCAAATAGTGCGTGAAGCGCATACTATTTCGGGTTAATATTACAGTGTGCAAGCACTGAACACTACGCCAGCATAAATGTCCCCACAATGCAATGCAGCAATGACAACAACAACACAACAGACAATTGTGGTTATTAACATACTGTAAATAATAACAACATATCAAGGGTGTATTATTAAATTCTTATTATTAGATGTATTGTCGCAGAGTGCAGATCGAGGTGAGGTTGGCACAGGTTGCCATGGTTACGCGTCTCCTATCCAACCGGCAAGAGGCTCTCAGGAAGTGCGTCACTTCAGCACTAAGCAGTGCGTCGGAAAAGATGCAAACTACATTTATTCACTCAAAAGTATGTTAGATGACAGAACACATACTGACTATGTCGTGTATAATGTGCAATTTCAGACGCAACCAATGTTTTTCTGGTGCTTCATCTTCAGACAGAAGCTCCAACTCTCTCTGTGAAGTTTCTCCTCTGCTTGATGGTGGAGAGCAGAGCCATGGAGCCTTTTGAAATACACCTGCATATTAATATGCAGAGAGGGAGGAGTCCACCTGACTGGGACGGAAGGGAAGTTGTGTGGATTACAGCGGACACCAGAGCTCAGTCTGGATCCACACTGCTGGTTCTAATTCCTGGTTCTGTCTCCTGGTTCTGACTCCTGGTTCTAATTCCTGGTTCTGTCTCCTGGTTCTGTACAGAGCCGGTTCCACCTGCAAATGGCAATGGGGGTTCCAGAGTCCGGTCTGTCCAACGTGCTGCTGACGGTCCTGCAGCGGTCCGGTTGGAAGGAGGGTACCGTGGTTCTGTGTCGGGGCTGGGAGGAGGCCCAAGGCCTTCTGCAGCTCCTGGACAGCGGACGCTGGAGCAGTGCATCGTGGGACGGGGACGGGGTCACCTGGCAGGTGCGCGCCTTGCTGAACTTGACGCAGTCGGCCCACGACGACACTCAGATCCACGACTTCCTGTCCCGACACTTCCAACTGAACCAGCCCTCACCAGCTTCTGTGCTGCTGTTTGGCGCCGATCCGCAGTGTGCGGCGGCGGTGCTGCGCAGCGCCCAGGACCTGGGCCTCATCCTACCCATGGTGCACTGGGTGCTGGGCCAGCCGCTCAGCCCCGACGCGCTGCACGCCATCGGGCTGCCGCTGGGGCTGCTGGCCTACGGACAGGTGGAGAGGAAGCCACTCAACTTCTACGTCAAGGATGCCCTGCAGCTCATCACCAGGGCCATCGCCGCGGCAACCCAGGCGAGACCAGACCTGGCTCTCATCCAGAACATGGTGAACTGCTATGACAAGCCCAACAAACACGAGGTACCGTCATCCGGACAGTACCTGTCCAGGTAAGAGACCACATGAGTTGTTTGTGTTATTGCTATTATTATCTTTATTATTTTTATTATTGTTTATTATTGTCTATTTTCAACATCAAAGGGAATTTTATGATAATGTCTTTCTTACTCCGCCTGTATTTCTCCTGTAGTGTTGTGTGCTATATAGAGGAACAGCTCTCTGATTATAGTGAGAATTTCTTCTGTTATTTCACAACAGCAAATGTTTTTGTTATTAGTTTGTCTCTGCAGGAACGTGAAAACCTCAGAGATGTTCATCACCCAGTGAAAAACTATCAGCTCAGACAAACTGTAAAATACTCACACATATTCCTTCATTTCAGTCCAAATGAGTTCAGATGAATCCAGCATGAACGTTCATTATATATTATCATTCTCAACAAGCTGTGTGTGCATGGAAGGAAAATTTGATTCCTCCACCCTCACCTTTCAGGCAGGAGGACACACACACACACACACACACACACACACACACACACACACACACATTAACATTCACCTTCATGAATATAGTTTCATTCTCTGTGAAAATAAAGATGCTGAAGGTTTCATTTCTATTCATGAGGAGAAATTTTACTTTCTGCCTTCCAGCTGCTTCATAACATTATTGTTTATATAAATATGTCAACTCTGTAGGAAACACTGTGGGACGCTCTGTAGGAAACACTGTAGGACGCTCTGTAGGAAACACTGTAGCATGCTTTGTAGGAAACACTGTAGGACACTGTAGGAAACACTGTAGGATGCTCTGTAGGAAACACTTTAGGACGTTCTGTAGGAAACACTGTAGGACACTGTAGGACACTGTATGAAACTGTAGAACACTGTAGGAAACACTGTAGGACACTCTGTAGGAAACACTGTAGGCAACACTGTAGGACACTTGGAAACACTGGAGGACGCTCTGTAGGAAACACTGTAGGACACTAGGAAACACTGTAGGCAACACTGTAGGACACTCGGAAACACTGAAGGATGCTCTGTAGGAAACACTGTAGGACACTCTGTAGGAAACACTGTAGGACACTGTAGAAAACACTGTAGGATGCTCTGTATGAAACACTGTAGGACACTGTAGGACGCTCTGTAGGAAACACTGTAGCATGCTTTGTAGGAAACACTGTAGGACACTGTAGGAAACACTGTAGGATGCTCTGTAGGAAACACTTTAGGACGTTCTGTAGGAAACACTGTAGGACACTGTAGGACACTGTATGAAACTGTAGAACACTGTAGGAAACACTGTAGGACACTCTGTAGGAAACACTGTAGGCAACACTGTAGGACACTTGGAAACACTGGAGGACGCTCTGTAGGAAACACTGTAGGACACTAGGAAACACTGTAGGCAACACTGTAGGACACTCGGAAACACTGAAGGATGCTCTGTAGGAAACACTGTAGGACACTCTGTAGGAAACACTGTAGGACACTGTAGAAAACACTGTAGGATGCTCTGTATGAAACACTGTAGGACACTGTAGGACGCTGTGTAGGAAACACTATAGGACGCTTTGTAGGAAACACTGTAGGATGCTCTGTAGGAAACACTGTAGGACACTGTAGGAAACACTGTAGGACGCTCTGTAGGAAACACTGTAGGACGCTCTGTATATAACACTGTAGGACGCTCTGTAGAACGCTCTGTAGGACGCTCTGTAAGAAACTCTGTAGGACGCTCTGTAAGAAACACTGTAGGACGCTATGTATATAACACTGTAGGACGCTCTGTAGAACGCTATGTAGGATGCTCTGTATGAAACACTGTAGGACGCTCTGTAGGAAACACTGTAGGATGCTCTGTAGGAAACACTGTAGGATGCCCTGTTGGACACTGTAGGACGCTCTGTAGGAAACACTGTAGGACACTGTAGGATGCTTTGTTCGCGCTGTAGGACGTTTTATAGGTCACTGTAGGACGCTTTGTTGGACGCTCTGTCGGACACTGTAGGACACTGTAGGATGCTCTGTAGGACGCTCTGTAGGACACTGTAGGATGCTTTGTTGGATGCTCTGTAGGACGCTCTGTAGGACGCTGTAGGAAGCTCTGTAGGACACTCTGTAGGACACTGTAGGACGCTCTGCTGGAAACACTGTAGGACACTGTAGGAAACACTGTAGGATGCTCTGTAGGAAAACACTCTAGGACGCTCTGAAACACTGTAGGACACTGTATGAAACATTGTAGGACACTCTGCAGGAAACACTGTAGGACGCTCTGTAGGAAACACTGTAGGACGCTCTGTAGGACGCTCTGTAGGACACTGTAGGACGCTCTGTCAGAAACACTGTAGGACACTGTAGGAAACACTGTAGGATGCTCTGTAGGAAACACTGTAGGAAACACTGTAGGACACTAGGAAACACTGTAGGACACTCAGAAACACTGTCGGACACTCTCGGAAACACTGTAGGATGCTCTGTTGGAAACACTGTAGGACACGCTGTAGGAAACACTGTAGTACGCTCTGTATGAAACTCTGTAGGACACTCTGTAGGAAACACTGTAGGACACGCTGTAGGAAACACTGTAGGATGCCCTGTAGGAAACACTGTAGGATGCTCTGTAGGAAACAGGGTAGGACACTGTAGGAAAACACTGTATGAAACACTGTAGGACGCTCTGTAGGAAACACTGTAGGACATTGTATGAAACATTGTAGGACAGTCTGTAGGACACTGTAGGATGCTCTGTAGGACGCTCTGTAGGACGCTGTGTAGGACGCTCTGTAGGACACTGTAGGATGCTCTGTAGGACACTGTAGGACGCTTTGTTGGACGCTCTGTAGGACACTGTAGGAAGCTCTGTAGGACACTCTGTAGGACACTGTAGGAAACACTGTAGGATGCTCCATAGGAAAACACTGTAGGACGCTCTGAAACACTGTAGGACACTGTATGAAACATTGTAGGACACTCTGCAGGAAACACTGTAGGACGCTCTGTAGGAAACACTGTAGGACGCTCTGTAGGACACTCTGTAGGACACTGTAGGACGCTCTGTCAGAAACACTGTAGGACACTGTAGGAAACACTGTAGAATGCTCTGTAGGAAACTCTGTAGGACACTATAGAAAACACTGTAGGACACGGAAACACTGTCGGACACTCTCGGAAACACTGTAGGATGCTCTGTTGGAAGCACTGTAGGACACGCTGTAGGAAACACTGTAGTACGCTCTGTATGAAACTCTGTAGGACACTCTGTAGGAAACACTGTAGGAAACACTGTAGGACACGCTGTAGGAAACACTGTAGGATGCTCTGTAGGAAACACGGTAGGACACTGTAGGAAACGCTGTAGGACACTTTATGAAACACTGTAGGATGCTCTGTATATAACACTGTAGGATGCTCTGTAGGATGCTTTGTAGGAAACACTGTAGGACGCTCTGTAGGAAACACTGTAGGATGCTTTCTAAGAAACACTGTAGGACGCTCTGTTGGACACTGTAGGACACTGTAGGAAACACTGTAGGACGCTTTGTTCGACACTCTGTAGGACGCGCTGTAGGACGCTCTGTAGGACGCTCTGTAGGACGCTTTGTTGGACGCTCTGTAGGACACTGTAGGACGCTTTGTTGGATGCTCTGTAGGACACTCTGTAGGACGCTCTGTAAGACACTGCAGGATGCTTTGTTGGACGCTCTGTAGGGCGCTCTGTAGGACACTCTGTAGGACGCTCTGTAGGACACTGTAGGATGCTTTGTTGGATGCTCTGTAGGACGCTCTGTAGGACACTGTAGGATGCTTTGTTGGATGCTCTGTAGGACGCACTGCTTGCTGCGGTGAACTCAGTCTTTTTGTTTCTGACAGCAGGATCCAGACAACAGGCAGGTTTGAAGAGGATTAAAGGTTTAACTGCTGCGTTCAGTGACAGAAAAAGATCAAACACATCGTCAGGAAATGAAATTACAGTCAGATTGAGATAAAAAAAAACAACAACAAAAAACAATCCTCAGCAGACAGATTATCAGCTGCAGGATGGAGAGAACGAAAGAAAAGAGAGAAGAGAAACAACAAGAGTCAGTGATCACAGTGATTGAGTCCAAAGTTAATCAGATGTTCATCCTGCTGGTTGACCACAGACTATTATCACAAATCAGAGGATGTCCAATCTGTCCAGGACAGGATGTCCTCCACTGATGGTCCACACATCTCCCTAAAAAAGAACTGGTAGAATATTGTACCATGTTAATAATACACATATCAGATTTAAAAGAGAGCTGGTTCCAGAAACACTTTTTCACTTTTCTAAAATGTGCAGCTTTTAAAGTGTTTCATTTAATTATGTGATAATTGTAATGTATAAATACTGTTTTCTGTGTTTCCTGCAGGTTCCTGTCCAACACATCTTTCTCTGGTCTCACAGGTCCAATCCGAGTCGACCAGAACCGGTCTCAGGTCCTGACGTCACAGCGGTTCCACATCTGGAGCCTGCGGCGGGACGCGCTAGGGCAGCCTACCTGGGTGACGGTGGCCAGGTTCGAGGGGGGACAGCTGCAGGTGGAGGACCAGGAGGTCTGGAAGGGGCCCAAACCTGGCCACAAGACTGTGGGGACGGGTGTGAGGACCAAGGGCCGCTGGAGGCCGGGGGAGCCGGTGGCCGGGGGCCGGGTCCGTGTGGTGACCCTGGTGGAACATCCCTTTGTGTTCACACGGGACGTGGACGAGGAGGGCAGCTGCCCGGCCGGTCAGTACTGCCTTGACGCTGGCGCCAACAGCTCGGACTCTCTGGAGAGGTTCTTCAGGGAGGTGGCGGGCGGGAACAGCAGCTTCCTGCCTGCGGAATACAGCAAGTGTTGCTATGGATACTGTATTGACTTGCTGGAGAAGCTGGCTGAGGACCTGGGGTTCGAGTTCGACCTCTACATCGTCGGGGACGGGAAGTACGGGGCCTGGAAGGGGGGCCGGTGGACCGGGCTGGTGGGGGACCTCCTGAACGGACTGGCGGACATGGCCGTCACCTCCTTTAGCATCAACTCAGCTCGGAGCCGGGTCATCGACTTCACCTCGCCCTTCTTCTCCACCAGTCTGGGCATCCTGGTGCGCAGTAAGGACACGGCGGCCCCCATCGGGGCCTTCATGTGGCCCCTGCACTGGTCCATGTGGGTGGGCATCTTCCTGGCGCTGCACATCACGGCGCTCTTTCTCACGTTGTACGAGTGGAAGAGTCCATACGGCATGACGCCTCACGGACGCAACAGGATGAAGGTGTTCTCGTACTCGTCGGCTCTCAACCTGTGCTACGCCATCCTGTTTGGACGCACCGTCTCCTCCAAGACGCCGAAGTGCTGGACGGGTCGCTTCCTGATGAACCTGTGGGCCATCTTCTGCCTGCTGGTGCTGTCCAGCTACACCGCCAACCTCGCCGCCGTCATGGTGGGCGAGAAGACCTTTGAGGAAGTGTCAGGGATCCACGATGACAAGGTGAGTCCTTCAGAGTAAGAGCTTCTTTTGATTCCTCAGGGCCTCTGAGTAGAACCAGACCAGGAGCTGAAACCTGAACTGATCAGGGATCCGGCTTCCAGTCCAGTCTCATATCCACATGTTTAACAGCTGCTTTGGTTCTCAGATCACAAAAACACAAAACAGACCTGAAATTATGGCAAAGATTATTTCAGGTGTTGTTGTCAATATCCAAGAATATGGAATATACAGATAATATAAAGTGTAGGCTTTCTGAACAGTAAATGCATTTTATTGTTGACTATATAATATAGTAATGATAAGTAGTAATGCATTAATTAATATTAGTATCATATTAGAATATTAAAAAGAGAGATATGAGGAGACACGGCCTCTCTTCTTCTTCTTCTTCTATGGTCCTCCAGCTCCACCACCCGTCCCTTCGGTTCCGTTTTGGAACCGTCAGAGAAAGCAGCGCTGAGGATTACATGAAGAAGAGTTTCCCTGAGATGCACGAATACATGAGGAGCTTCAACGAGCCCACGACCCCCGAAGGGGTCTGGACCCTGAAGTAAGACCAGGTCCAGGACCAGGACCATGAATTAAGTTAGTACTAGAGCTAGGCCCAGAGCCATTGATTAGTTGCTTTCTGCAGTTGTCACAGTAACCATGTTTCCTTAGTAACCGTGTCACTCTGTGTTGCTGTGTTGCTATATATTGCCTTGGTAACCGTGTTGCTCTGTGATGCCATGTTGCTGTGTGTTGCCGTGGTAACCGTGTTGCTCTGTGTTGAAGGACAGATCCTCCTCGGCTTGATGCCTTCATCATGGACAAAGCTCTGCTGGACTACGAGGTCTCCATCGATGCCGACTGTAAACTGGCAACAGTCGGAAAACCGTTTGCCATCGAAGGTGAGACCCAGTCTTTGTTCTGATGGTTCCTTCAAGGTCCAGGTTCAGGGTTCAGGGTCCAGGTCCAGGACCATGTCCATGTTAACACTGTGGATACATCCTGCTGCATGCTGTATTATACTATACTATAGTACTTATACATAATACTCTATATAGAGTACTGTATAAATGGTTCTGTATACATAGTACTGATAGTACAGTATATGAAGTACTTTATACATAGTACTGTATACACAGTACAGTATAGATAGTACTGTCATACACAGAATGTATATGTATTTATATCTATCAATAATCAATTAGCCACAGATGAATGATTTATCTTAAATTAAAGTACACTGTAAGAAAAAAGTGTAGTTTTTACAGAATAAAACTGGCAGCTGTGGTTGCCAGAATAATATTTTTAAAAAATACAGCAGAGTGTAAAACACATTACAGAATTATTTATAACTGTAATCCTTTACAAAATCACATTATAAAACTCACATGCTAAACTGGTAAATCCAACATCCCTTTTCAGCCAAATTACCATGACTATGCCTTTGTTAAAGCCACTTTTCCCTGTGCAATTTACAGTAAATTTCACTGAAAAACATCAGACACGAGGCCTTATTAAACACTAAAAGCCTCATTACAAGACAATAATTTACTGAATTGTTCTGCTTCTTTTAGTAAAGGGTTTGTAGTGAAGTAAACATCTACATCCTCACTGAATTCTTTGACAAATGTCTTCATTAAATGAGTATTAAATACAGCCAGACTCACAGACACAACATACATAAACCAACACAACGTCAAACAAGGAGTCCCATCATTCATTTCAAACCTAACATTTACTACATCCATCCATTTTCTACCTGTTATCCTCTCATAGGGTCAGGGGGGCTGGAGTCTATCCCAGCCATCTTAAACTGCTGTAGTTAAACACAAAATCCCTTCTAACAAAGGCTTTAAAAGGGTTAGCTCTTAATCCTAAACACTTTAGCTCTAAGGCTATGAAAAGGTTAATAAACAAATAAAACACTCTGGCTCTAAGGTTATGAAAAGGTTTAATAAACAAAGAAGACACTCGGGCTCTAAGGCTATGAAAAGGTTTAATAATCAAAGAAGACACTCTGGCTCTCAGGCTATGAAAAGGTTTAATAAACAAAGAAGACACTCTGGCTCTAAGGCTATGAAAAGGTTTAATAAACAAAGAAGACACTCGGGCTCTAAGGCTATGAAAAAGTATAATAAACAAAGAAGACACTCGGGCTCTAAGGCTATGAAAAGGTTAATAAACAAAGAAGACACTCGGGCTCTCAGGCTATGAAAAGGTTTAATAAACAAAGAAGACACTCTGGCTCTCAGGCTATGAAAAGGTTTAATAATCAAAGAAGACACTCTGGCTCTCAGGCTATGAAAAGGTTTAATAAACAAAGAAGACACTCTGGCTGTAAGGCTATGAAAAGGTTTAATAAACAAAGAAGACACTCGGGCTCTAAAGCTATGAAAAGGTGTAATAAACAAAGAAGACACTCAGGCTCTATGGCTATGAAAAGGTTAATAAACAAAGAAGACACTCAGGCTCTAAGGCTATGAAAAGGTTAATAAACAAAGAAGACACTCGGGCTCTAAGGCTATGAAAAGGTTAATAAACAAAGAAGACACTCAGGCTCTAAGGCTATGAAAAGGTTAATAAACAAAGAAGACACTCGGGCTCTAAGGCTATGAAAAGGTTAATAAACAAAGAAGACACTCGGGCTCTAAGGCTATGAAAAGGTAAATAAACAAAGAAGACACTCTGGCTCTGAGGCTATGAAAAAGTTAATAAACAAAGAAGACACTCTGGCTCTGAGGCTATGAAAAAGTTAATAAACAAAGAAGACACTCTGGCTCTGAGGCTATGAAAAGGTTAATAAAGAAAACACTCAGGCTCTAAGGCTATGAAAAGGTACAGGGTACAGTGTCAGCGTGCTGTTTGTTGTTTGTTGTTTACAGAGCACTGTGTGTTTATTGTTTACAGGGTACAATCAGTGTGTTAGTCGTTTACAGAGTACCGTGTGTTTATCGTTTACAGGGTACAGGGTCAGTGTGTTTGTCGTTTACAGAGTACCGTGTGTTTATCGTTTACAGGGTACAGTGTCAGTGTGTTTATCGTTTACAGGGTCAGTGTGTTTGTCGTTTACAGAGTACCGTGTGTTTATCGTTTACAGGGTCAGTGTGTTTGTCGTTTGCAGAGTACCGTGTGTTTATCGTTTGCAGGGTACAGGGTCAGTGTGTTTGTCGTTTACAGAGTACCGTGTGTTTATCGTTTGCAGGGTACAGGGTCAGTGTGTTTGTCGTTTGCAGAGTACCGTGTGTTTATCGTTTGCAGGGTACAGGGTCAGTGTGTTTGTCGTTTGCAGAGTACCGTGTGTTTATCGTTTGCAGGGTACAGGGTCAGTGTGTTTGTCGTTTGCAGAGTACCGTGTGTTTATCGTTTGCAGGGTACAGGGTCAGTGTGTTTGTCGTTTGCAGAGTACCGTGTGTTTATCGTTTGCAGGGTACAGGGTCAGTGTGTTTGTCGTTTGCAGAGTACCGTGTGTTTATCGTTTGCAGGGTACAGGGTCAGTGTGTTTGTCGTTTGCAGAGTACCGTGTGTTTATCGTTTGCAGGGTACAGGGTCCAGTGTGTTTGTCGTTTGCAGAGTACCGTGTGTTTATCGTTTGCAGGGTACAGGGTCAGTGTGTTTGTCGTTTGCAGAGTACCGTGTGTTTATCGTTTGCAGGGTACAGGGTCAGTGTGTTTGTCGTTTGCAGAGTACCGTGTGTTTATCGTTTGCAGGGTACAGGGTCAGTGTGTTTGTCGTTTACAGAGTACCGTGTGTTTATCGTTTGCAGGGTACAGGGTCAGTGTGTTTGTCGTTTACAGAGTACCGTGTGTTTATCGTTTGCAGGGTACAGGGTCAGTGTGTTTGTCGGTTACAGAGTACCGGGTGTTTATCGTTTGCAGGGTACAGGGTCAGTGTGTTTGTCGTTTACAGAGTACCGTGTGTTTATCGTTTGCAGGGTACAGGGTCAGTGTGTTTGTCGTTTACAGAGTACCGTGTGTTTATCGTTTGCAGGGTACAGGGTCAGTGTGTTTGTCGTTTACAGAGTACCGTGTGTTTATCGTTTGCAGGGTACAGGGTCAGTGTGTTTGTCGTTTACAGAGTACCGTGTGTTTATCGTTTGCAGGGTACAGGGTCAGTGTGTTTGTCGTTTACAGAGTACCGTGTGTTTATCGTTTGCAGGGTACAGGGTCAGTGTGTTTGTCGTTTACAGAGTACCGTGTGTTTATCGTTTGCAGGGTACAGCGTCAGTGTGTTTGTCGTTTACAGAGTACCGTGTGTTTATAGTTTGCAGGGTACAGGGTCAGTGTGTTTGTCGTTTACAGAGTACCGTGTGTTTATCGTTTGCAGGGTACAGGGTCAGTGTGTTTGTCGTTTACAGAGTACCGTGTGTTTATCGTTTGCATGGTACAGGGTCAGTGTGTTTGTCGTTTACAGAGTACCGTGTGTTTATCGTTTGCAGGGTACAGGGTCAGTGTGTTTGTCATTTACAGAGTACCGTGTGTTTATCGTTTGCAGGGTACGGCATCGGCCTGCCTCAGAACTCTCCTCTGACCTCCAACATCTCAGAGTTCATCAGCAGATATAAATCTGAAGGCTACATGGATCTGCTGCATGACAAGTGGTACAAGGTGGTTCCCTGTGGGAACCGAGTGTTCGCCGTCACTGAGGTGAGGTCCAGGTCCAGGTCCTGGTCCTGGTTCTGGTTCTGGTCAGTCACTTTTCTCTCTTCCTCAGACTCTTCAGATGGGGATCAGTCACTTTTCTGGACTCTTCGTGTTGTTGTGTGTTGGAGTGGGCGGAGCCTTGCTGACTCTGGCAGGTGAACATGGGTTCTACCAACTCGTCCTGCCACACATTCGCCGCCGACAGAACCTCAAATACTGGCTGCACACCTCTCAGGTGAGACTGAAGGATCCCTTCAGGTTCTGGTTTGATTCTGTACTGTTAGAATCAAGACCATCAGTCTGAGGTAGGGCTGCGCGGTATAGACGGTACAAAATGTGGCCCATGGTAGGTGTTTGCCTAGTACCGTCCTACCGTCAATGACGTCATTGCACCTGCCTCGGTGTGAGAATGGCTGCAAGCACAGAGACAGCGGAGAAGGACATCCGTGATTTGGACGTGGTTTAGTTTTAAAAAGTCGGATGTGGAGCAGAAAAAAGTTATTTGTATTGGAGTATTTGTGTGGAGTAACTGTGAGCGCTAACAAAGGCTGTCATATGTTCTACTGTGTGTGCTGCTGCACTGTTTGTGTTGATTATAGCCATTTGTTTAACAAGTTAAAATGATCGCTGTCACGACACTGTCCGGGATTGTTGTGGCAACATTTCTCAGCACTCTCCCCCTCTGTTTACGTAAAATGGTTCAGTCCAGCTGCTCCATCAGACAGCCTGCACAGCTCAACAGACAGACAGGAGGAGACGGCAGGATGCCTCTAAATTCAGGGTGATCAGGGATCGTCAAAAATATCATTAAAATGCTGTTTTATGTCAAACAGTATCAACATTTTCCTGTGGTGGTGTGTGTGTGTGCGTGCGTGTGTGTGTGTGTGTGGTGGGGGGCAAACTGTTTCCTTGTTGGAGTTTTATATTTTCTTTTTTTAGTTACACAATAGTCTATCGGAGGCATATTTTAAAGTGCAGCCACACACGTTTGCTCTTGTCTGTAGCTAGTGAGTGAAGACCAGGGTCAGCCCTAGTAATTTACATACCAAAGTATACTGTGATATATGCCGTCTACCGTCTATGGTTCAAATTATACCGCAATATAAATTTTAGGCCATATCGCCCAGCCCTAGTCTGAGACCATCTGCTGAGGAACGGAGCAGGTTCTGAAGGGTTCTGTGGAGGAGGGACATTTTATCAGATCTGTATTGACACAGGTGCTGGTTCCTGTTGGTTCCTTTCAGACTGAGATCTGTTTGTTTGACAGAAAATCCACCGAGCTCTAAACATGACGTACGAAGATGTGAAGCGGCAGCGAGCCGAGAGAGAGAGGAGGTTCGTCCCAAGTCATCACAACATTATAACTGTCATTTTTACATGATTCACTTTATTTATTTGTGCAGTTAAAGGGCCACTACACAACATATTACACAACAACTGTTAGCAGTCACAGCAGAAGCCTTAAAAAGTTCTAAATGTATCACTGTGACATGGGGATCCTGATGATGTTCAGGACCACTGGTTCTCATTGGTTCTGACTGGTTCTCATTGCTTCTGTTCAGCTGTAATCTACAGAAGCCTCAGCCCGCTGAACCCCCCGCCCCTCCAGGCCCTGAAATGTCAGCCAAGCGGAACAATGAGGCGCCCAAGGATGGCGCCAAAGCCGCCGCTGCTGCCATCCCCTTTAAAGACGCCCGGGACTTCAAACGAGTCCACTTCAACCTAGAGACCCTGAACACCCGCCGGCTGCTCGCTCGCATCGCAGCTTCTGAGGCCAAGGGGGGCGGGGCCAGACCAGAGGGGCGGAGCCCAGTTAGGGCAAAGGCAGGGCCACATAGCAGGCTGTATGAAAACGGAGGACCGGCAGCTTCTCTTGCCAGCCTGGTGCTGTCCCTGCCCTCCTCCTCTGCCCAACCCAAGTTCTCAGCCCCTCCCCCTGTTACTGTAACCACACCTCCAGCAGAAGTGACCCCGCCCCCAGCAGAAGTGGCCCCACCTCGGCCTGGCGAGCTCCAGGAGCTGCAAGACCAGATCGACAAGATGAGGGAGAAGCTGAAGGCGGCTCTGGCCAGGAGGGCCGAGATCCAGAGCACTCTCACAAAAGCTGTTCCCACGGTGACCAACAACCCATCTTCAGTTACCACGGCAACAGCGTCCACCACGACGACAGCATCCATCATGACGATGGCAGGAGCCCCGTCTGGCGTCAAGCCGACCGTTGCCCCGGTAACAACGTTTCCCACCAACACGAAGTGCGTGACGACCATGACGGGTCCGCCTCACAGAGTCCTGTCCAAAGTCCGGCCCCTCCACAGCAGACTGGCCAATCAGAGGAGGTGATGCTCTCCATACAGGTCACGTGACTCTCTGCACACAGCAGCTATTTTAAACTGCTGAAAGGGGAAAAACATCAGGGTTTTATCTTTAATGCCAAAGTGGAGCATCAGACACTGAGGTTGACGCCTGAATTTACACCTTTATTAAAAAGTAAAATGTATTCTGTAATATTAAAACAAAATGGGAACAAAAACATCCTGATTCATTCATCCTGTAAACCACAGCTGAATCATATCTAAATTCAAATCTCATTAGAAGTCCCAACATAGTTGAGTTAATCAAATCAAGACACTTTATTTAGTGTATTTTTAGGGTGGATTTAAGGGCTCTTAAAGGAGGTTTTAAGGGACTCTCGTAGTTAGCGAAGCCATAAATATAAATTCCTAATTTAGATGTGAATTTATGAACATTTGGAGGACTTAGATTGAACCCAGAACACCCAGTTTAACACATTTTTATCATATTAAACACACTCTCTGTAATAGATTTCTTTTTTTTGTGTGTTAGAGAACTTTGATAACAAAGAATTGTGCTTTAATGCATATTTTTATATATTTGGTAAGTGATGAGTTTTAACTGTCTCTTTAAAATCATGTTGCATAGGAAAGTGTCTTGAGCAAACCAGAACCAGCAGGTTCTGCTGGACCAGCAGGTCTACCAGCAGGTCTACCAGGTCCAGCAGGTTCTGCTGGACCAGCAGGACTACCAGCAGGTCTACCAGGTCCAGCAGGTTCTGCTGGACCAGCAGGACTCGTTGCATTATATTGACCTCTCATCTGTTTTCATGACTTTCACCTCTGTGTCCAGGACTGCTAGCCTAGCTTAGCAATAACACTACAGTGGGGAGACAGCTAGCCTAGCTTAGCAATAACACTACAGTGGGGAGACAGCTAGCCTAGCTTAGCAATAACACTACAGCGGGGAGACAGCTAGCCTAGCTTAGCAATAACACTACAGCGGGGAGACAGCTAGCCTAGCTTAGCAATAACACTACAGCGGGGAGACAGCTAGCCTAGCTTAACAATAACACTGCAGCGGGGAGACAGCTAGCCTAGCTTAGCAATAACACTGCAGCGGGGAGACAGCTAGCCTAGCTTAGCAATAACACTGCAGCGGGGAGACAGCTAGCCTAGCTTAGCAATAACACTGCAGCGGGGAGACAGCTAGCCTAGCTTAGCAATAACACTGCAGCGGGGAGACAGCTAGCCTAGCTTAGCAATAACACTGCAGCGGGGAGACAGGTAGCCTAGCTTAGCAATAACACTACAGCGGGGAGACAGCTAGCCTAGCTTAGCAAAAACACTACAGCGGGGAGACAGCTAGCCTAGCTTAGCAATAGCAATACAGTGGGGCGACAGCTAGCCTAGCTTAGCAATAACAATTCAGTGGGAAACTGCTAGCCCAGCCTAGCAATAACACTACAGTGGGTAAACAGCTAGCCTAGCTTAGCAATAACAATACAGTAGGAAACTGCTAGCCCAGCAAGCAAAATACAGCATGCAAATCCTACATATGTCATGATATATAAAAGATTTACCGTAACATTTATAAAAATCCTCTTTATTTTGTTTTAAAACTCTGAGACAGCTCTTCATAACCCGCCTGGATCACTGTCCAGTATTTCCAGACTTGTGCTACGCTATGCTAGCCACCTAGACACAGTGAGATCCTTGTTTCACTCTGGAAGAATGAGAAAAAAATGTTGAACTGGTCCTTAAAGTTCTGCTGATGAACCAGGTGAGTCCAGGTGTTTCAGTCCACGTTTTCCTCCTCACCTGTTTGTGAGGCGTTCACTGACATGTTTGTGCTAAATGAGGCTCCGGGATAGTTACTGATGTTTCTGTTATTTATTTTCAGATATTTTTGAAAAATTAAAAGGAAGTGTGTTATCAGATTAACTTCTCGTCTCATCGTTTTATAAATAAATAAATAAATGTTAAATTTACGACAAAAAGCAATACTACTG
The DNA here is from genome assembly GCA_029721515.1 of Synanceia verrucosa. Taxonomy (NCBI): domain Eukaryota; kingdom Metazoa; phylum Chordata; class Actinopteri; order Perciformes; family Synanceiidae; genus Synanceia; species Synanceia verrucosa. The sequence continues at coordinate 27,429,202 of CM056558.1, read as the reverse complement.
CTACTAATATACAGTAGATGTTTGTATGTGTGTGTGTATATATATATATACACACACACATACACACACATGTAAATGTGTAAATATATATATTTATATATATCAGTCTCACAAATGGATAGATAGATAGATAGATAGATGGATGGCTAGATAGATAGACAGACAGATGGATAGATGGATGATAGATAGATAGATAGATAGATAGATGGATGGCTAGATAGATAGACAGACAGATAGATGGATAGATGGATGATAGATAGATAGATAGATAGATAGATGGATGGATGGATGGATAGATGGATGGATAGATAGATAGACAGATAGATAGATGGATGGATGATAGATAGATGATGGATGGATGGATGGATAGATAGATAGATGGATGGATGGATGGATAGATAGAAGGATGGATAGATAGATGGAAGGATGGATGGATGGATAGATAGATAGCTAGATGGATGGATAGATAGATGGATGGATGGATGGATAGATAGATAGATGGATGGATGGATGGATAGATAGAAGGATGGATAGATAGATGGAAGGATGGATGGATGGATAGATAGATAGCTAGATGGATGGATAGATAGATGGATGGATGGATGGATAGATAGATAGATGGATGGATGGATGATAGATAGATGGATGGATAGATAGATGGATAGATAGATGGATAGATAGACTTTTTAACAAACTTTATTTATGCGACATTCTGACAATACTTTAAGACATCTTACACATTAATTGATAAAACAATTAAATTACTACATACTTGCACACACACACACACAACCAGTCATTCACAAATTCAGCACCAAGGAGCCATCCTCCCCCAGTGAACACAGGACCTGCCTGACAGCCCACACATCCCTGAATTCCTCCAAATTGCAAGTCAGTTTATAAAAGGTGTATTCAACTCTGAGTCGAGCTGCTACCAAACCCTTCAGACAAGGAACCGGATCAGTCCAGCCCACCCCCAGCACTTTGTTTTTCCGACTTTTCCAGATTGCCAGTTTTGCACTTGCAAAGATGAAGTTGATCAGCACCAGAGTTTTCTTTTTCTTGGGAGTGTATTTGGGACCAAAGACAAAGAAGGGATAAGAGAAACCCTCTCCCAAACCCCCCACCCACTCCTGCAGTGTTCTGAAAAGCCCAGCCAGTCTGGGACAGGACAGCACCAGGTGCTCCGTGGTCTCTCTCTGTGAGCAGAAAGGACATCCCTCCCCAGTGCTTGGATCAAGGTGAGCTCTGTATCTGTTCGTAGCTATTACTCCATGTATAATCCTCCACTGGAGATCAGCCACACGCTTCTCCACAGGAGGCTTATACAGGACCCTCCAGCTGCCAGTAGGGAAAAGCCTGAGCCAAAAGCCTCAGTCCACCCGGACGCCCTGACTCCGGTGAGGAAGCGCAGGTTCAGTACCTTCACGCAGCTCAGGTAGAGCTGTTTTCCCGTGCAGGAGCTCAAAGTCCCCAGTACTGGACTCCTCAGAGACAGCAACAGTCCACTCTCCTCCCTCCAGTCACCCACCGCAGGACTCACGCTCAGAGCCGGGAAGATGTAACCATGGCCGTCCGTCCAACGCTGAGCCAGACCCCGACTCTGAGCAAAGATCCTGAGGGGCCCTGACAGAGACTGCCACACCTCCTTCACCAGATTTTGCAGCACTCTGGTAGATCTTAAGCCAGTCAGCTCAGCCAGTCTCTGGACAGGTGTTCTTATGAGGTGTCCGAGCTTCGTGATTCCCGCTTGGATGAAAGCACTTCTCAGGGTGACGGACGACAGCGAGGTGGTACTCAGAAGACCGTTGTTGAAAAGTGGCTCTTCCAACAGCCACATCCCGGGCTTTGGGTCAGATGTTCGTGTGACAACTAGAGTCCTCCAGGCATCAAAAACAGAGCTGTAAAAAGATGACAGTCCAGTGAGGTTCAGAGCAGGGGGCTTCAGCAGAAATACCTGTTTGTCCAGTCCCAGCCCCCCAGCCCTCCGGAGCAGCAGCCGAGCTACAGCCGACCAGCTGAGAGACGGTCTGTACAGCAGCCGCTGAGCTGCCTGAAGTCTGAAAGCAGCAGTCCTGGAGACGATGTCAATCAGGCCCTGCCCCCCCTCTGCCACAGGAAGGTACAGGACAGATGCTCGAAGCCAGTGATGACCTGACCAGAAGAAATCCACCAGGAGCTGCTGCAGATGTTTCATCAGTCCAGATGGAGGGTTCAGCACTTGGAGCCTGTGCCACAGAGATGAGGCCACCAGGTTGTTGACAATCAGAGCTCTTCCCCTGTAAGACATCTGAGGTAGCAGCCATTTCCATTTAGATAACTTGGCTTTTACCTTGTCCAGCACTCCCTCCCAGTTCTTAGCCATTATGTCCTCACTGCCCAAATACACTCCCAAGACCTTTAGCCCTCTGTTTCCCCACCTGAGGCCACCAGGAAGACTGGGAGTGTTTACTGCACTCCAGTTGCCAACTAAACAAGCCTCACTTTTCTCCCAGTTAATTTTAGCTGACGCAGCCTTCTGATAAAGCTCCAGGCAGTGCTTTAGTTGCTGGATGTCTTCCTGACCCTGCACAAAAACATTCACATCATCAGCATAAGCTGACACCACTAAAGCCTGGCTCCAACCTGATTCAGGTAGACATAACCCCTTAAATGCTTCCTAAGTCTACAAAGAAGAGGCTCAATGGCCACACTGTACAGTTGTCCAGAGAGAGGACAGCCCTGCCTGATGCCTCTGCTAACTGGAACAGGACTGCTTAGCCCACCACCCACTTTCACAACACAACATGCACCACTGTACAACAACTTCACCCAAGACAGGAAGTGCTCCCCAACACCAAAAGCCTGCAAGGTGGAAAATAAAAAGGAGTGATCGACCACGATCAAAGGCTTTCTCCTGGTCAATGGAAATTATTCCAGTCTTTAGGTTGTACAGTTTGCACACATCGAAAGTGTCCCGCATTAAAAACAAATTGTCCAGTATGGACCTGTCAGGGATACAATAAGACTGATCAGCACCAATAATGAGATCCAAAAAAACCTTCAGTCTGTTAGCTAAAACCTTCGACAGTATTTTATAGTCTGTACATAAAAGAGCTACGGGTCTCCAGTTTTTCAGCAGAGTCAGGTCCCCCTTCTTCGGCAGGAGCGATATCACCGCTCGCCTGCAGGAGGCCGGAAGAGTTCCCCTCAGGAAAGACTCCTGAAACACACCTAGCAGGTCAGGTCCCAAAGTACTCCAGAAATGTTTAAAGAAGTCTGCTGGTAAACCGTCCATACCGGGGGCCTTTCCTGAGGCCATCTGTGTCACTGCAGAGGTCAGCTCTTCCATGGTGATGGGGCAGCCCAGGGAATCCTGCTCTACTGGGCTCAGCTGAGGAAGGTCCTGGAGAAGCTCAGCTGTTGCCTCCACATCACAATGTTCAGCTCTGAACAGCTCAGAGTAGAAAGCCACGGCATGCCTCCTCATCTCAGCGGGGTCTGAGGTTAACCCCCCATCAGGCAGACGCAGACACACCATTTGTTTTCTCTGGCCTTTGGACTTCTCCAAGTTGAAGAAAAAGGACGTTGGGGCATCAATGTCTCTGATGGTGGTGAAGCGGGCTCGGACCAAGGCTCCTTTGGCTTTCTCCAGGAGGAAAGAGTTCAGCTGATGCTTTTTAGAGAGCAACTGTTCAGGGTTCTCCACGGACACGCACTCCAGCTCCCTGATCTCTGCCTCCAGCTGCTCCATGGCCCTCCGGACTTCTGCAGCGGACTGGGCGGAATATTGTTGGCAGAAAACCCTTATCTGACCCTTTCCAACCTCCCACCACTGACTAAGAGAAGGAAAATCCTCTTTCCTGGACCTCCACTCTGCCCAAAGCAGTTTAAAATTATTACAAAAAATAAAATCATTTAAAAGTTTTGTATTAAAATGCCAGAATGACCTGGACTTTCCTGGAGAAGCTAAAACCATTTCTAATAAAACCAGGTGATGGTCAGTGAAACCGACTGGCTGTATCTGACTCTCAGCCGCACGAGTAATAAAAGATGAGGAAATGTAAAACCGATCTAGTCTTGCTGCACTGACCATGCCGTCAGAGACTCTCACCCAGGTGTACTGTTGGGTGGAGGGGTGTTTAACCTCCAGATGTCTACGAGGTTTGCCTCTGCGACCATCTGGGCCAGGAAAGAGGATGACTGAGACTGAAGCTCCTGTCCTGTCCTGTCCAAAGTGCCATCAGTGCAGCAGTTCCAGTCCCCACCCAGTATAACGCATTCACCCTGACTGCTGCTCCCTAAACTGTCTTTTAATAAATTAAATAGAACTAAACGTTCAGAGTTTTGATTGGGTGCATAAATATTAAATAAATTAAAAACAAACCCCAGGATTTCTACTTTTACCATCAAGGCTCTGCCCGCCATGATCTCAGACATGGATAAAATTGTGACAGGTAAGGACGGGAGAATAAAACCGCCACTCCAGCACTAAGGTTTGACCCGTGGCTGAGGGCATACTGACCCCCACCACATACCCCAGTCTGTTTCATTAACCCTATCACTGTGTGTTTCTTGCAAAAAACTACATCTATTTTTTCTGTTTAACAATTTCAAACACCAATGCTCTTTTCTGTGGGCTTCTACCCCCATTTATATTTAAAGACCCAACTCTTAAAGGTTGCATATAAGAAGACACAAAAGAGCAGGACAGACAGAAAAAAACAGAAGAGAAAAAACACCCGGTGATACACAATCATTTTTGAATTATTTAGAAACTTTACGTTTTTCAATACCTTTTTCCCTTTTAGAATTTTCTCACATTTGCAACATGCTTTTGGAGACGGTACCTTTTTTATCACACAGTAGGTCCTTACCTACAACCTTCTGCAGAGTATCAACAGACTTCACAAATTTCTGCATGTCAGGAAAATAGTCTGTGACCTCCACTGACCTGCCAAAAGAGTCATCGAGGAAGTCTGTCACCTCCTCCAAAGAATACAGATCTGTGCTCAGTGATACACTGTCTGCTACAGACACAGAATCTGAGTCAACATCATTATCAGAGAAAATCACCGTCTGCTGACTGCGACCTGGAGCAGCCTGAGATCCAGCCTGCAGCTTCTGCTCCGTGTCTACAGCCTCTACCTGCATCGGCTCCCCAGCAGCCCCCACCTGCTCAGGGGCACAAAGCTCCACATTTTCTGCTGTGTGAGCCTCTACCTGCTCAGTAGGGCACTCAGACACAATATTCACACGCACACTTTCAACCACTTTCTCCGCGCTAGACTCGGAAACACTCTGCCGTGCCGAAACCCCGGAGGGCGCACCAGCAGCAACCGCCACCGCCGCACACGCCGAGCCAGCGGCAAACACCGCCGAGCGCGCGGGACCGGCAACAGCCGCCGAGTCCCCAGAGCCGGCACCAGCCAACTCCGATGAACCAGCAGCAGCCACCGGGCCCGCGGGACCGGCGGCCGCCAACCGCCCGGCCCCACCGCTCACCTCCCCGCTATCACCCCCGGCCCCACCGCTCACCTCCCCGCTATCACCCCCGGCCCCACCGCTCACCTCCCCGCTATCACCCCCGGCCCCACCGCTCACCTGCCCGCTATCACCCCCGGCCCCACCGCTCACCTCCCCGCTATCACCCCCGGCCCCACCGCTCACCTCCCCGCTGTCACCCCCGGCCCCACCGCTCACCTGCCCGCTGTCACCCCCGGCCCCACCGCTCACCTGCCCGCTATCACCCCCGGCCCCACCGCTCACCTCCCCGCTATCACCCCCGGCCCCACCGCTCACCTCCCCGCTGTCACCCCCGGCCCCACCGCTCACCTGCCCGCTGTCACCCCCGGCCCCACCGCTCACCTGCCCGCTATCACCCCCGGCCCCACCGCTCACCTGCCCGCTGTCACCCCCGGCCGGTCTTACGGTTTGCTGTCTGTGTGGACATGCAACACGTTTGTGGCCCACGTCTCCACACTCAAAACACTTAATGCTTCCCGAGCTAGCATAAACCATGTAAAACCCTTCTTCGTGTTTGACACGGAAGGACACGTCCAGTGTTTGAGACGGAGAGTCCAAAAACATGAAAACCTGCCTTCGCAGAGACTGAACATGTTTTAGCTTAGCGTCCTTACACCCCAAAGCAACAGTACGAAAACCACTGGCAAACTTACCGAAACGCCTGAGCTCCTTCTCCAGGGCTTCATTCTGAATGAATGGAGGGACGCCTGATACTGTGATCCGTGTTGACGGCACAGCCAGAGGAGAAACTTGGATGAAGTCCTCATCGAGGATTAATCCATTCTCAATTAGTGCAGTGACAAAGCTCTGATGTTTGAAAAACACGACCACAGCTTTGTTCATGCGGGAAGCATAGGAGATGTTCCCGTGACCCACCTGGTCTCCCACAGCCAGCAGGACCTGCTCCACGGTGGAGGCCGGCGGTGGCACCAGCCTCACACCGTGGCTCAGGGAAGCCGGCGGTGGTGGCGTCCCTGAGGACGCCATCCTCACCACGAGGCACCAAAAACACACAAAAAACACCAAAAAACACCAAAAAACGTTAAACCAAAAGTATCACCAAATAATCCAAACAATGATCATACAAAAGAGTGATTAGAAAAGAAAAAGAAAACAAAGTTTGAACACCTTCTACCGCTCTACCTCAACACACCTCCACTAGATAGATAGATAGACAGATAGATGGACGGATGGATAGATGGATGGATGGATAGATAGATGATAGATAGATGGATGGATAGATAGATGGATGGATAGATAGATAGATGGATGGATAGATAGATAGATAGATGGATGGATAGATAGATAGATGGATGGATAGATAGATAGATGGATGGATAGATAGATAGATGGATGGATAGATAGATAGATAGATGGATGGATAGATAGATGGATGGATGGATGGATGGATGGATGATAGATAGGTAGAGATAATACAGAGTTTAATGAATGATAAACTAGGATAGATAAAAATAGAACTATAAAAGTCTGACAGTTACAGTGCAGTTGCAAAATGACAGTAAGTGTAGCATACAGTTGTTTGTTATTGTTTTTTACACACCTGAAGAGCAACATCACAGGAAGGCCTATAAAAATAAAAATAAGAACATCAATAGACAAACAACCAAGTGGAGAAAAACTAAGGCATCACAAATACAATAAGTCAATAGTTAAGTCATCATGTATCCAATATAAGCGAATAGTTAAGTCATCATGTATCCAATATAAGCGAATAGTTAAGTCATCATGTATCCAATATAAGTGAATATTTAAGTCATCATGTATCCAATATAAGCGAATAGTTAAATCATCATGTATCCAATATAAGCGAATATTTAAGTCATCATGTATCCAATATCTTCGTCTATTTACGTCATCATGTATCCAATATAAGCGAATAGTTAAGTCATCATGTATCCAATATAAGCGAATAGTTAAGTCATCATGTATCCAATATAAGCGAATATTTAAGTCATCATGTATCCAATATAGCGAATATTTAAGTCATCATGTATCCAATATAATCGAATAGTTAAGTCATCATGTATCCAATATAAGCGAATAGTTAAGTCATCATGTATCCAATATAAGCGAATATTTAAGTCATCATGTATCCAATATAAGCGAATATTTAAGTCATCATGTATCCAATATAAGCGAATATTTAAGTCATCATGTATCCAATATAAGCGAATAGTTAAGTCATCATGTATCCAATATAAGCGAATATTTAAGTCATCATGTATCCAATATAAGCGAATATTTAAGTCATCATGTATCCAATATAAGCGAATAGTTAAGTCATCATGTATCCAATATAAGCGAATAGTTAAGTCATCATGTATCCAATATAAGCGAATATTTAAGTCATCATGTATCCAATATAAGCGAATATTTAAGTCATCATGTATCCAATATAAGCGAATAGTTAAGTCATCATGTATCCAATATAAGCGAATATTTAAGTCATCATGTATCCAATATAAGCGAATATTTAAGTCATCATGTATCCAATATAAGCGAATAGTTAAGTCATCATGTATCCAATATAAGCGAATATTTAAGTCATCATGTATCCAATATAAGCGAATAGTTAAGTCATCATGTATCCAATATAAGCGAATAGTTAAGTCATCATGTATCCAATATAAGCGAATATTTAAGTCATCATGTATCCAATATAAGCGAAAAGTTAAGTCACCATGTATCCAATATAAGCGAATATTTAAGTCATCATGTATCCAATATAAGCGAATAGTTAAGTCATCATGTATCCAATATAAGCGAATATTTAAGTCATCATGTATCCAATATAAGCGAATATTTAAGTCATCATGTATCCAATATAAGCGAATAGTTAAGTCATCATGTATCCAATATAAGCGAATATTTAAGTCATCATGTATCCAATATAAGCGAATAGTTAAGTCATCATGTATCCAATATAAGCGAATAGTTAAGTCATCATGTATCCAATATAAGCGAATAGTTAAGTCATCATGTATCCAATATAAGCGAATAGTTAAGTCATCATGTATCCAATATAAGCGAATATTTAAGTCATCATGTATCCAATATAAGAGAATAGTTAAGTCATCATGTATCCAATATAAGAGAATAGTTAAGTCATCATGTATCCAATATAAGTGAATAGTTAAGTCATCATGTATCCAATATAAGTGAATAGTTAAGTCATCATGTATCCAATATAAGTGAATATTTAAGTCATCATGTATCCAATATAAGTGAATAGTTAAGTCATCATGTATCCAATATAAGCGAATATTTAAGTCATCATGTATCCAATATAAGAGAATAGTTAAGTCATCATGTATCCAATATAAGAGAATAGTTAAGTCATCATGTATCCAATATAAGTGAATAGTTAAGTCATCATGTATCCAATATAAGCGAATAGTTAAGTCATCATGTATCCAATATAAGCGAATATTTAAGTCATCATGTATCCAATATAAGAGAATAGTTAAGTCATCATGTATCCAATATAAGAGAATAGTTAAGTCATCATGTATCCAATATAAGTGAATAGTTAAGTCATCATGTATCCAATATAAGTGAATATTTAAGTCATCATGTATCCAATATAAGAGAATAGTTAAGTCATCATGTATCCAATATAAGAGAATAGTTAAGTCATCATGTATCCAATATAAGTGAATAGTTAAGTCATCATGTATCCAATATAAGTGAAAAGTTAAGTCATCATGTATCCAATATAAGTGAATAGTTAAGTCATCATGTATCCAATATAAGTGAATATTTAAGTCATCATGTATCCAATATAAGTGAATAGTTAAGTCATCATGTATCCAATATAAGCGAATATTTAAGTCATCATGTATCCAATATAAGCGAATATTTAAGTCATCATGTATCCAATATAAGCGAATATTTAAGTCATCATGTATCCAATATAAGAGAATAGTTAAGTCATCATGTATCCAATATAAGAGAATAGTTAAGTCATCATGTATCCAATATAAGTGAATAGTTAAGTCATCATGTATCCAATATAAGTGAATATTTAAGTCATCATGTATCCAATATAAGAGAATAGTTAAGTCATCATGTATCCAATATAAGAGAATAGTTAAGTCATCATGTATCCAATATAAGTGAATAGTTAAGTCATCATGTATCCAATATAAGTGAAAAGTTAAGTCATCATGTATCCAATATAAGTGAATAGTTAAGTCATCATGTATCCAATATAAGTGAATATTTAAGTCATCATGTATCCAATATAAGTGAATAGTTAAGTCATCATGTATCCAATATAAGTGAATATTTAAGTCATCATGTATCCAATATAAGTGAATATTTAAGTCATCATGTATCCAATATAAGTGAATAGTTAAGTCATCATGTATCCAATATAAGTGAAAAGTTAAGTCATCATGTATCCAATATAAGTGAATAGTTAAGCTCCTTGGTTTTACCCTGGTTGATCTGGAGGAGGTTCTGCTGGCACCAGTCCACAAAGACCTGGATCAGTTCTCTGTACTCATCATTTCCCCATCTTTGATGAGACCAATGATTGCAGAGTCATCAGAGAACTTCTGCAGGTGACTACAGGTGATTTTTTGCACATTTATTTATTCATAATTGTCACTTTAGTTTATTTTGTTCTTATAGCTGCATGATGTTTATATTTTACGCACCAGCGTAACAAGATAAAAAACTTCCAAGTTAAATTTTTGCATGGTGGTGTAGTGGTTAGCACTGTCGCCTCACAGCAAAAAGGTACCAGGTTCGATTCCCGGCCTGGGGCCTTTCTGTGTGGAGTTCCCCCCGGTACCCTATGTGAGGATAAGTGGTAGAAAATGGATGGATAACTAGAATAACTGAGGGTAACTGAGGCAATTGCGGGTGTGAATGCCCGCAGGTGAAGCTACGCTGCTGAATGCTAATGCTGAATTCTGATGCTTAGCTTGAGCTAATCTGCTAATGCTGAATAATTTAAGCATATGTGCTAATGCCGGATAGCTTAAATAATCTGTTAATGCTGAATTCTGTTTAAATTCAGGCTACAAACATAGAGCCCCAACGCCCTACTGCTCATCTCTGGGGACTTTAATCACGTCTCTCTGTCGTCCTCTCTGCCCACCTTCACACAATATGTCACCTGTGCCACCAGAGACAATAAAACACTGGACTTGTTTTATGCCAATACCAAGGAGGCATATACATCCCACCCCCTCCCCCCTCTGGGCAGAGCAGACCACAACATGGTGCATCTCCAGCCTGTGTACAAACCTCTGGTACACAGGCAGCCAGCTGTGACCCGCATGGTCAGAAGATGGTCCACAGAGGCTGAAGAGGCTCTACAGGACTGTTTTGATTCGACCATGTGGGAGCTCTTCAGTGAGGTGCATGGGGAGGACATTGACTCACTCACTGACACCATTACAGACTACATAAACTTCTGTGAGGAGAACACCGTACCCACCAGGACTGTTCTGTGTTTCTCCAATAACAAACCATGGATTACTCCTGACATAAAGGCCCTCCTGAAGGAGCAGAAGAGGGTTTTTGTGTCAGGAAACAGAGAGGAACTGAAGTCTTTGCAGATCCAGCTAAGGAGACGGATCAGAGAGGGGAAAAAGGCCTATAGGGAGAAGATGGAGGAACAGCTGCAGGCCAGTAATGTCAGCGGTGTCTGGAAGGGCCTGAAAACTATCTCAGGCCACAAAAGCCCAAAGACAGAGACTGATAAGGACAAGGACTGGGCAGATGATCTCAACCAGTTTTTTAACCGGTTTGATCAGGCCCCTTCCCCCAACCAGCTCCCCCTGCAGCAGCCCCTACTACCTCCTCCTCCCCTCCTCTGACGACTGGCTCCCAACATCAGACGACTGCCCTCTCAGTCGACCCCCCACCTCCAACCCCCAGTCTGCCTCCTCCTCCTGGCTCCTGCCTGTCTGTTACTGCTGTGCAGGTGAGGAACCAGCTGAGGAAGATGAAGGTGAGGAAGGCAGCAGGTCCGGACAACATCAGCACCCGGCTCCTCAGGACCTGCTCTGACCAGCTGTGTGACATTGTCCAGCACATGTTCAACCTGAGCCTGAAGCTGGGCAGAGTCCCACAACTGTGGAAAACATCCTGCCTTGTCCCGGTGCCCAAGACCCCCCACCCGAAGGAGCTCAACAGCTACAGGCCGGTGGTGCTGACGTCTCATCTGATGAAGACTCTGGAGAGACTCGTCCTTGCTCACCTGCGGCTGCTAGTCAGCTCATCCTTGGACCCGCTGCAGTTTGCCTACCAGCCCGGCATCGGCGTGGAGGACGCCATCATCTACCTCCTCCACTCATCGCTGTCACACCTGGAGAAGGCTTGGAGCATTGTGAGGATCATGTTCTTTGATTTCTCCAGTGCCTTCAACACCATCCAGCCCATCCTGCTGGGGGACAAGCTGCAGCATGCCGGAGTGGAACACCACCTCACCACATGGATTACAGACTACCTCACAAACCAACCACAGTATGTGAGGGCACAGAGCTGTGAGTCAGACATGCTTCTCTGCAGCACCGGGGCTCCGCAGGGAACTGTCCTGGCTCCATTTCTGTTCACCCTCTACACCTCGGACTTCACCTACAGTTCCTCAACCTGCCACCTGCAGAAGTTCTCAGATGACTCTGCGATCGTCGGTCTCATTACTGATGGAGATGATCAGGAGTACAGGGGACTGACGCAGGACTTTGTGGACTGGTGCCTGCAGAACCACCTCCAGCTCAACCCTGGGAAAACCAAGGAGCTGGTGGTGGACTTCTGTAGGAAACAACATTCTCCACCTGCACTGATGAACATCCAGGGTACGGACATAGAGAGGGTGACCACTTATAAGTACCTGGGTGTTCATCTGAACAATAAACTGGACTGGACAGACAACACGGACGCTCTGTTCAGGAAGGGGCAGAGCCGGCTCTTCCTGCTGAGGAGACTCAGGTCTTTTGGAGTTCAGGGGACACTCCTTAAGACCTTCTACGACTCTGTGGTGGCCTCAGCCATTTTCTATGGAGTAGCCTGCTGGTCAGGCAGCATCTCAGCCCAGGACAGAGAGAGACTGGACAGGCTGGTCAGAAGGGCCAGCTCTGTCCTGGGCTGCTCCCTGGACACTCTGGAGGAGGTGGGCAACAGGAGGATGCTAGCTAAGCTAACAGCTATGCTGGACAGACCCTCCCACCCCCTCCAGGGCACTCTGACAGCACTGGGCAGCTCCTCCAGCCAGAGACTGCTCCACCCTCGCTGTAGGAAGGAGAGTTACCGCCGCTCGTTCCTACCTGCTGCTGTCAGACTGTTTAACCTTCATGTCTGAACTCTGGACTCTTAATCACTTAAACAGCACAGCCACTTTTTCACCTGCTACATCTGTCATTATGCCTATACGTACGTATATGGATGTATATATATATTGATGTGCACATATATTGTGTGTATGTATGTATATGATATATACAGGTTTAAGCACTGATGGATGTATGCATATATTGTCCTGTACTGTGTACAGTTTAATTTCTTATCCTGTACTGTGTACAGTTAAGTTTAAATTTCTTACTTTTTTTTCTTAATATTTATATTGTGTGTGTTGATTTTCTTTGCAGTCTGTTCTGTCTTGCTGCTGTAAACTGACAATTTCTCCATTGTGAGACAAATAAAGGTTTATCTTATCTTAAGTTAAAAGTTCAACGTTAACGCACTATTTACTTAATTGACACAGTTGCACCATTTTAAGTCAGTTACTGAATAATTTCAATTTATAAGTTGAAACCTGTTTTTGAACTCACAACCGTGGCGTTGTGAGGCTTTTGCTTTATCCATTGAGTTATTCTCAAGCTGTTGAAAGAAGAAGTGGTATAGTACTAGTAGTATTGTATCGGTTGGTCCAACAGTACATAGCCAATTTGTCTTGATTAACTAATTAATCTCACCTGCTAATGATGAATAGCTTCATCTAAAAGCTGTTTGCAACATCTAAACCACTTTTTAGTGGTATGTCAATTTGGTGCCAGAGCCCAGATTCAAACTCATGACGTTGAAAGGTGAACGCTCTACCGACTGAGCTGAATGCTGTGCCTCACGAAGAATGGGCGGAAACTTCCCAGAATGCCTCTGTGATTTGATTACTGAAACTGTTTGTGGAATAACTTTATGAGGAATGTTATTTCATGTGTTTAATGTGGTCTGAATTGTCTGTTGTGTCTGTTCATCAGCCATGTTAATGAAGAAGAAGAAGAATTCCTTTATTAATCCCTCAATGAGGGAAATGTAATTTCCCTCATTGAGGGAAATGTTGTTTGTGGTGATTATGAAGTTGAAGATGACAGTTGTCTGAAAAAATGAAAAGAGTGACTTGTATCACTGGAACCACCAGATAGAGCACTAGAAATTTCCCCATTGACTCCAATGTAATTTTTTTGATGAATTATGGTTAATAATTCAAAAACTATGAAGTTTATCAAAATTCTGAATACAACCGCACTACTCCTGATATAGACGCACATTTTGCAATTTGAATGGAATTTTTAAGTTGAAGCGTCTAGGACTAGAAGCGGGCCAAAAAACTGGGGAGAAGAATAATAATAAAGGCAGGAGGTAGGAATAAAAGTGTTTAACTTTGAGTCCAGCAGGGGGCGCAAACCACCAGTGTTAGAAGAAGAGGAAGACGCTGTGGTATCGCGACATTTCACTGAGCGAGAGTTATTTTCCTTTGTGAGCAGCAGCTAGCAGCTAGCAGCTTGGCAGAAACAGAGCGCCGTTCATCAGCAGCTCATTTCCACGCTTTTAGAGCCTGTTTCTGGGTTCAGCGTTACAACATCACCCGCAGATCCTTCTACCGGAGTCTCCAGACCTGCTGCCTCCTGCCCGTCTCTCTGACAGGTAAGAACCGTGACGTCTGTTAGCAGCTAGCAACTTTAACTCCGCTGTTGGCCACAAGCG
>CM056558.1:27387239-27404739 GCA_029721515.1 Synanceia verrucosa | reverse complement strand
CACATGGACGGACCGGTCCTGATCCGGTTCTGAGTGAAAACATGAAACTTTCGGACAGTTTGTCCTTCCGGAGGCGGATTTGGATCTGGACCCGTTCACCGGTTCTGACCTGAAGGATCACTGCCGCTGCTCCTGCTGGGAAATGAAGCTGAGCTGTTGATTATTTGATTCAGTCTGCACCGAGTCTTTCATGTGTCCTGGTACTGGTCCTGGTCTCTGCGGGTCTCAGAGCTGAAGACAAGAGACGCGGATGTTCAGCGGGACGCAGCGCGCCGCTCCGCCGCACATGGAGCGCTCCAGGCGGCCGCTGCTGCTCCTGCTCGGCCTGCTGCTCCGGTGCTGTTCCTCCGTCACCGACGACCGACTCATCTCCGACCGGTACGCGGTCTACTGGAACAGCTCCAACCCCAGGTAGGACCCGGTCCAGAGCTGAGCCGGTCTTTGTGCTCAGAAAAAAACATAGTTAATAATGACAATAGTTTCACTCCTTTAGAAGAGATTTAAATTCACTCCTCCAGTCAAAAATGTGGAAAATTACAAATAAGATTTAAAAGTCAAAAACTGATTGAAATCCTAAAGCCTCCAGTCAGAAAGTGGGATTATAATAAAGACACCATTTTATATATTACACATAGCATATGTTATATATGGCTCATCAAAGTGTTGTTGATACTGAATAGAAACTACACTAAATAAATATACACGACTTTACTCTCTGCGAGGTCAAAAACAGAGGGTCGATCTCTAGACCTCTTTAGACCTCTTTAAACCTGCATAGACCCTCTAGACCTCTTTAGACCTCTTTAAACCTGCCTAGACCCTCTAGACCTCTTTAGACCTCTTTAAACCTGCCTAGACCCTCTAGACCTCTTTAGACCCCTTTAGACCTGCCTATACCCTCTCGACCTCTTTAGACCCCTTTAGACCTGCCTAGAACCTCTAGACCTCTTTAAACCCCTTTAGACCTGCCTAGACCCTCTAGACCTCTCTAGACCTCTTTAAACCTTCCTAGACCCTCTAGACCTCTTTAGACCTCTTTAAACCTGCCTAGACCCTCTAGACCTCTCTAGACCTCTTTAAACCTGCCTAGACCCTCTAGACCTCTTTAGACCGCTTTAAACCTGCCTAGACCCTCTAGACCTCTTTAGACCCCTTTAGACCTTTAGTCCTGCCTCGACCCTCCAGACCTCTTTAGACCTCTTTAGACCCCTTTAGACCTTTAAACCTGCCTAGACCCTCTAGACCTCTTCAAACCCCTTTAGACCTGCCTAGACCCTCTAGACCTCTTTAGACCCCCGCTGTACAAAATGACAATATTAGATTTAGACGGGTATTATTAAACTCATCAAATTAAGAGCATTTCTTAATTTGGACATTTTTTTTATTTTGGAATTTAATTTCTGATTATTTTACAATTTCTGCGACAAACTGAACAGCAATTATTTCTGTGAAATCAATTTCACAACATCAAATATCGATCACCCAAATTAACAATAATAAAATCTTATGAAAGTGAACGTAATCTGTGATCGTAATCTGTAAATATCTAATAGTATCTTCTAATAAATAATGTCTGATGATGACAGTTACTCACAGCTCTGACCTCAGATCAATGGTGTTTCTGTTCTGGCCTCTGATTGGTCGTCTGAACAGTCCAATCAGAGCCTGCCATGTTTATTTCACAGCAGGAATGAAATTAATCAGAAATTAAAGTTAAAGAGGAAACTCAGAAACCTTGTTAGTGTTTCTTTCTCCAGATGTTCACAGCTGCAGGATCGCTTACTCCTGTATTACTCCTGTAGTACTCCTGTATTACTCCTGTAGTACTCCTGTGTTACTCCTGCAGTACTCCTGCATTTCTCCTGTAGTACTCCTGTGTTACTCCTGTAGTACTCCTGTATTACTCCTGTAGTACTCCTGTGTTACTCCTGCAGTACTCCTGCATTTCTCCTGTAGTACTCCTGTGTTACTCCTGTAGTACTCCTGTGTTACTCCTGTAGTACTCCTGTAGTACTCCTGTATTACTCCTGTAGTACTCCTGTATTACTCCTGTAGTACTCCTGTGTTACTCCTGCAGTACTCCTGCATTTCTCCTGTAGTACTCCTGTGTTACTCCTGTAGTACTCCTGTAGTACTCCTGTGTTACTCCTGCAGTACTCCTGCATTTCTCCTGTAGTACTCCTGTAGTACTCCTGTAGTACTCCTGTATTACTCCTGCAGTACTCCTGCAGTACTCCTGTATTACTCCTGCAGTACTCCTGCAGTACTCATACAGTACTCCTGTAGTACTCCTGTATTACTCCTGCAGTACTCCTGCATTTCTCCTGTATTACTCCTGTATTACTCCTGCATTTCTCCTGTATTACTCCTATATTACTCCTGCAGTACTCCTGTATTACTCCTGTAGTACTCCTGTAGTACTCCTGTATTACTCCTGCAGTACTCCTGCAGTACTCATACAGTACTCCTGTAGTACTCCTGTATTACTCCTGCAGTACTCCTGTATTTCTCCTGTATTACTCCTGCATTTCTCCTGTATTACTCCTGTGTTACTCCTGCAGTACTCCTGTATTACTCCTGTAGTACTCCTGTATTACTCCTGTGTTACTCCTGCAGTACTCATGTAGTACTCCTATATTACTCCTGTAGTACTCCTGTATTACTCCTGTGTTACTCCTGCAGTACTCATGTAGTACTCCTGTATTACTCCTGTAGTACTCCTGTAATACTCCTGCAGTACTCCTGCAGTACCCCTGTATTACTCCTGCAGTACTCCTGTAGTACTCCTGTATTACTCCTGCAGTACTCCTGCAGTACTCATACAGTACTCCTGTATTACTCCTGCAGTACTCCTGCATTTCTCCTGTATTACTCCTGCAGTACTCCTGTATTACTCCCGCGGTACTCCTGCATTTCTCCTGTATTACTCCTGTATTACTCCTGCAGTACTCCTATATTACTCCTGCGGTACTCCTGCATTTCTCCTGTATTACTCCTGTATTACTCCTGCAGTACTCCTATATTACTCCTGCGGTACTCCTGCATTTCTCCTGTATTACTCCTGTAGTACTCCTATATTACTCCTGCGGTACTCCTGCATTTCTCCTGCATTTCTCCTGTATTACTCCTGTATTACTCCTGTAGTACTCCTGCATTTCTCCTGTATTACTCCTGTATTACTCCTGCAGTACTCCTATATTACTCCTGCGGTACTCCTGCATTTCTCCTGTATTACTCCTGTATTACTCCTGTAGTACTCCTGTATTACTCCTGCGGTACTCCTGCATTTCTCCTGTATTACTCCTGTATTACTCCTGCAGTACTCCTGTATTACTCCTGCAGTACTCCTGTATTACTCCTGCGGTACTCCTGCATTTCTCCTGTATTACTCCTGTATTACTCCTGCAGTACTCCTGTATTACTCCTGCAGTACTCCTGTATTACTCCTGCAGTACTCCTGCATTTCTCCTATATTACTCCTGCAGTACTCCTGTATTACTCCTGTATTTCTCCCGTATTACTCCTTTATTACTCCTGTATTACTCCTGCGGTACTCCTGTATTTCTCTTGTATTACTCCTGCAGTACTCCTGCATTACTCCTGTATTACTCCTGTATTTCTCCTGTATTACTCCTGTATTGCTCTGCGGTACTCCTATATTACTCCTGTATTACTCCTGCAGTACTCCTGCAGTACTCCTGTATTACTCCTGTATTACTCCTGTGTTACTCCTGCAGTACTCATGTAGTACTCCTGTATTACTCCTGTAGTACTCCTGTATTACTCCTGCAGTACTCCTGCAGTACCCCTGTATTACTCCTGCAGTACTCCTGCAGTACTCCTGTTGTACTCCTGTATTACTCCTGCAGTACTCCTGCAGTACTCATACAGTACTCCTGTATTACTCCTGCAGTACTCCTGCATTTCTCCTGTATTACTCCTGCAGTACTCCTGTATTACTCCCGCGGTACTCCTGCATTTCTCCTGTATTACTCCTGCAGTACTCCTATATTACTCCCGCGGTACTCCTGCATTTCTCCTGTATTACTCCTGTATTACTCCTGTAGTACTCCTGTATTACTCCTGCGGTACTCCTGCATTTCTCCTGTATTACTCCTGTATTACTCCTGTAGTACTCCTGTATTACTCCTGCGGTACTCCTGCATTTCTCCTGTATTAGTCCTGTATTAGCAGTACTTCTGTATTACTTCTGCGGTACTCCTGCATTTCTCCTATATTACTCCTGCAGTACTCCTGTATTACTCCTGTATTTCTCCCGTATTACTCCTTTATTACTCCTGTATTACTCCTGCGGTACTCCTGTATTTCTCTTGTATTACTCCTGCAGTACTCCTGCATTACTCCTGTATTACTCCTGTATTTCTCCCGTATTACTCCTTTATTACTCCTGTGTTGCTCCTATATTACTCCTGTATTACTCCTGCAGTACTCCTGCATTACTCCTGTATTACTCCTGTATTTCTCCCGTATTACTCCTTTATTACTCCTGTGTTGCTCCTGCGGTACTCCTATATTACTCCTGTATTACTCCTGCAGTACTCCTGTATTACTCCTGCAGTACTCCTGTATTTCTCCTGCAGTACTCCTATATTACTCCTGTATTACTCCTGCAGTACTCCTGTGGTTCTAATGAGGTATTCCTGTAGTACTCATGCAGTACTCCTGTAGTACTCCTGCGGTATTCCTGTAGTTCAAAATCTGTAGTATTTTCCGTTGTAGTCATGTAGTATTTTACATTTTATTCCTGTAGTATTTTCTGTGGTATTCCTGTAGTATTTTCCATTGTATTTCTGTAGTATTTTCCATGGTATTCCTGTACTATTTTCTGTTCTGTTCTTGTAGTAGTTTCTGTGGTATTCCTGTGGTAGTTTCCATGAAATTTGTGTAGTATTTCTGTGATATTCCTGTCGTATTTTCTTTAGTATTCCTGTGCTATTTTCTGTTGTATTCCTGTACTATTTTCTTTTGTATTCCTGTACTATTTTCTGTTGTATTCCTGGAGTATTTTCTGTTGTATTCCTGTACTATTTTCTGTTGTATTCCTGTACTATTTTCTGTTGTATTCCTGTAGTATTTTCTTTTGTATTCCTGTACTATTTTCCGTTGTATTCCTGTAGTATTTTCTTTTATATTCCTGTGCTATTTTCTGTTGTATTCCTGTAGTATTTTCTTTTGTATTCCTGTACTATTTTCTGTTGTATTCCTGTAGTATTTTCTGTTGTACTCCTGTAGTATTTTCCGTGGAATTCCTGTAGTATTTTCTGTTTTATTCCTGTAGTATTTTCCATGGAATTCCTGTAGTATTTTCTGTTGTATTCCTGTAGTATTTTCCGTGGAATTCCTGTAGTATGTTCTTTAGTATTCCTGTACTATTTTCTGTAGTATTGCTGTAATAGTTTCTGTGGAATTCCTGCAGTATTTTCCATTGTATTCCTGAAGTATTTTCCGTTGTATCCCTGTAGTATTTTCTGTGGTATTCCCGCAGTATTTTCCGTGGTATTCCCGCAGTATTTTCCGTGGTATTCCCGCAGTATTTTCTGTGGTATTCCTGCAGTATTTTCTGTGGTATTCCTGCAGTATTTTCCGTGGCATTCCTGCAGTATTTTCTGTGGTATTCGTACAGTATTTCCTGTGGTATTCTTGCTGTATTTCCTGTTGTATTCCTGCAGTATTTTCTGTGGTATTCGTACAGTATTTCCTGTGGTATTCTTGCTGTATTTCCTGTGGTATTCCTGCAGTATTTTCTGTGGTATTCCTGCGTATTTTCTGTGGTATTCCTGCAGTATTTTCTGCGGTATTCGTACAGTATTTCCTGTGGTATTCTTGCGGTATTTTCCGTGGTATTCCTGCAGTATTTTCTGTGGTATTCTTGCTGTATTTTTGTGATATTCCTGCAGTATTTTGTGTTGTATTCCTGCAGTATTTTCCGTGGTATTCCTGCAGTATTTTGCGTGGTATTCCTGCAGTATTTTCCGTGGTATGCCTGCAGTATTTTCCGTGGTATTCCTGCAGTATTTTCCGTGGTATTCCTGTAGTATTTTCCGTGGTATTCCTACAGTATTTTCTGTGGTATTCCTGCGGTATTTTCCGTGGTATTCCTGCGGTATTTTCCGTTGTATTTCTGCGGTATTTTCTGTTGTATTTCTGCAGTATTTTCCGTGGTATTCCTGCAGTATTTTCCGTGGTATTCCTGCAGTATTTTCTGTGGTATTCCTGCAGTTTTTTCCGTGGTATTCCTGTAGTATTTTCCGTGGTATTCCTGCGGTATTTTCCATGGTATTCCTGCAGTATTTTCCGTGGTATTCAGGAGTACTCCTGCAGTACTCCTGTATTACTCCTGCAGTACTCCTGCATTACTCCTGTATTACTCCTGTATTTCTCCCATATTACTCCTTTATTACTCCTGTGTTGCTCCTGCGGTACTCCTATATTACTCCTGTATTACTCCTGCAGTACTCCTGTATTACTCCTGCAGTACTCCTGTATTTCTCCTGCAGTACTCCTATATTACTCCTGTATTACTCCTGCAGTACTCCTGTGGTTCTAATGAGGTATTCCTGTGGTACTCATGCAGTACTCCTGTAGTACTCCTGCGGTATTCCTGTAGTTCAAAATCTGTAGTATTTTCCGTTGTAGTCATGTAGTATTTTACATTTTATTCCTGTAGTATTTTCTGTGGTATTCCTGTAGTATTTTCCATTGTATTTCTGTAGTATTTTCCATGGTATTCCTGTACTATTTTCTGTTCTGTTCCTGTAGTAGTTTCTGTGGTATTCCTGTGGTAGTTTCCATGAAATTTGTGTAGTATTTCTGTGATATTCCTGTCGTATTTTCTTTAGTATTCCTGTGCTATTTTCTGTTGTATTCCTGTACTATTTTCTTTTGTATTCCTGTACTATTTTCTGTTGTATTCCTGTAGTATTTTCTGTTGTATTCCTGTACTATTTTCTGTTGTATTCCTGTAGTATTTTCTTTTGTATTCCTGTACTATTTTCCGTTGTATTCCTGTAGTATTTTCTTTTGTATTCCTGTGCTATTTTCTGTTGTATTCCTGTAGTATTTTCTTTTGTATTCCTGTACTATTTTCTGTTGTATTCCTGTAGTATTTTCCGTTGTATTCCTGTAGTATTTTCCATGGAATTCCTGTAGTATTTTCTGTTGTATTCCTGTAGTATTTTCCGTGGAATTCCTGTAGTATGTTCTTTAGTATTCCTGTACTATTTTCTGTAGTATTGCTGTAATAGTTTCTGTGGAATTCCTGCAGTATTTTCCATTGTATTCCTGAAGTATTTTCCGTTGTATCCCTGTAGTATTTTCTGTGGTATTCCCGCAGTATTTTCCGTGGTATTCCCGCAGTATTTTCCGTGGTATTCCTGCAGTATTTTCTGTGGTATTCCTGCAGTATTTTCTGCGGTATTCGTACAGTATTTCCTGTGGTATTCTTGCGGTATTTTCCGTGGTATTCCTGCAGTATTTTCTGTGGTATTCTTGCTGTATTTTTTGTGATATTCCTGCAGTATTTTGTGTTGTATTCCTGCAGTATTTTCCGTGGTATTCCTGCAGTATTTTGCGTGGTATTCCTGCAGTATTTTCCGTGGTATGCCTGCAGTATTTTCCGTGGTATTCCTGCAGTATTTTCCGTGGTATTCCTGTAGTATTTTCCGTGGTATTCCTACAGTATTTTCTGTGGTATTCCTGCGGTATTTTCCGTGGTATTCCTGCGGTATTTTCCGTTGTATTTCTGCGGTATTTTCTGTTGTATTTCTGCAGTATTTTCCGTGGTATTCCTGCAGTATTTTCTGTGGTATTCCTGCAGTATTTTCTGTGGTATTCCTGCAGTATTTTCTGTGGTATTCCTGCAGTATTTTCTGTGGTATTCCTGCAGTATTTTCTGTGGTATTCCTGCAGTATTTTCTGTGGTATTCCTGCAGTATTTTCCGTGGTATTCGTATAGTATTTTCCGTGGTATTCCTGCAGTATTTTCCGTGGTATTCGTACAGTATTTTCCGTGGTATTCCTGCAGTATTTTCCGTGGTATTCCTGCAGTATTTTCTGTGGTATTCCTGCAGTATTTTCTGTGGTATTCCTGCAGTATTTTCTGTGGTATTTCTGCAGTATTTTCTGTGGTATTCCTGCAGTATTTTCTGTGGTATTCCTGCAGTATTTTCTGTGGTATTCCTGCAGTATTTTCTGTTGTGTTTCTGCGGTATTTTCTGTCTTCACTGTTTAGGATGAGTCAGCTCAGACTCCATGTCATTATTATTATTATTATTATTATTATTATTGTAGTGTTTCTGAAGAGGTTCACCTTCAGATTTTGCAGATGCAGTATTAATACTGTATTACATAGTGTATAACCACAGTGTTTTCCCAAAATGACGGCAGTGAAAAAATTCCTTTGTCTCTAGCCGATGATTTTTGTTTCCTGTTTCTGGTCTGTTCGATGATGATAATAAGACAACAACAGTAAGAATAATTATGATAATAAAAACAATAATAATAGAATAATTATTCAATTTAATATCACACACACTTTGCGTACTCGTACTGTAGTATTGCTATATGCCGTTCCATCCCATAATAACACTTTAGGAGCGACAGGAAGTGAGGTGGTGGCAGGCTCTGAGGCTAACGTTAGCTCAGTTTCAGCAGAGAACTACGGTGGCCTGCAGCTGGAAACCTGAAAGGTGGGTTTGTTACCATAGCAACAGGGAGGAGCAACATGGCCGACCCTCCGTCTCTGCGCTGGAAACAGCTGCAACCGCCATTTTGTTGTCAGTGAGGTCACATGGTCTGAGAAGTCTGAATCATTTTAATAATCAGCTTGGTCACATGACGCTGGAGTCACTAACTAGCTGCTGAATCTGTTCGTTGCTTAATGAAATGGTATTTTCTGTCGAGTGTCCAATGAGGCGTCAGCATCGTTGCTGCTTCATGCATTTTAATGCCTGACCCACATTTTCTCTGCACACACACACACACACTAGGGAGTCTTTGAAGTCCTGCCGAGGAGGAGGAGCAGTGTGATGATGTCACAGCATGGTGTGAGATCATCACGTGTAACCTGGTGCAGGTGGCTGTGCTCCAATTGGTCCATTGGTCCTGGTCATGGTTCAGAGGAGATGGTGACCTTTGGGCTCTGCTGTGATGTCATGTGACAGCAGGAAGCGATGTCATAGTGTAACATCATGTAATGTTGAGTCACAGTGTGATGTCACAGTGTGATGTTGTGATGTAATTTAGCTGATCATGATCAGGTCTGAGTCCTCCTTAGTATATACACGTGTGTGTGTATACTGTATTTCTATATATACGTATACGTGTGTATATATATATATATATATATATATATATATATATATATATATATACGTATATATATATAATGTATATATACGTATATATATATATATATATACGTATATATATATATACAGTCATGGAAAAAATTATTAGACCACCCTTGTTTTCTTCAATTTCTTGTTCATTCTAATATCTGGTACCACTAAACGTATAATACAATGAACACAACAAAAAATGCAGCTGGTCACATAATACTTTATGTCTTATTTGACATTCTTAAGCTTAATTGATTCCCAGGGTATATAAGAGGCCATTTCATGTCACAAGCAGCACTGCACATGCAAAGGCCTAGAGTGGTTTCCTGCTTACATTCAAGCCGTAGCACAACTCAGAAGTTGTCAGCTCTCACATAATGCCTAAAACAAAGAATTATGTGAAGCAACAAAGGCAGCCATCTTGGCACTGCTGGAAATTGGCAGGAGTGAGAGACAGGTAGCGAAAAAACTGAAGATCTCCAAGACAGCCGTTCATTCCAACAAAAAAAACAAGCTGAACATGGCACTACCAAACTGCTACCTGGCCGTGGCAGGAAACGTCTTTCTACCCCACGAGATGACCGTGCACTCATCCGTTCCTGTGTCAGGAATCGTCGTCAGACCTCCAGGGACCTTAAAAATGAGTGGGCACTGTCGAGAAATGTGACTTGCTCGGCAAGGACAGTTCGAAACCGACTTGTTGAAGCTGGTTTGAAGTCACACAGAGCACGCAAGAAGCCCTTCATCAATGAAAGGCAGAGGAAGGCCCGGTTACTCTTTGCTCGAGACCACAAGGATTGGACTGTTGATGACTGGGCTAAGGTTCTCTTCAGTGATGAATCCAATTTTGAATTGATGCCCACTCCAGCCAACTTACTGGTTAGGAGGAAGCCTGGAGAAGCTTACAACCCAGACTGTCTTGCCCCTACAGTAAAACATGGGGGTGGATCAGTCATGATCTGGGGTTGTTTCAGTCTGAGTGGAACAGGGCAAATGCAATTGTGTGAAGGCCGAATGAACCAGGTCAAGTACAGGACTACCCTTGAAAACAGTCTTCTTCCATCAGCTGGAAAACTCTTTCCTGCCTCGAATGACTGGATTTTCCAACAAGACAATGCCCCTTGCCACACGGCAAGGTCAGTTAAAGCCTGGATGGAGAACCACAACATTACGCACCATGCCTTGGCCTGCTCAATCACCAGATCTTAATCCAATTGAAAACCTGTGGAAAATCATCAAACTCAAAATGGAGAACCACAAGCCCAAAAACAAAGAAAATTTGTTTGAATTTGTCCAACAGGAATGGGCTGCTGTGACAGCAGAACAATGTCAGAAGCTGGTGGAGAGCATGCCAAGACGCATGGCTGCAGTCATCAAAAACAATGGTTATGCAATCAAGTATTAACTCTTGTGTGTATCATGTGTTTAAAGCAAACAGAAAAGAAAACATGGAATGCTTAAAAGTAGTGTTTTTGGCGGTACAATGCCATAGCTATTGATGTAAGAATTTAAGTAATTTTGGTTATTATCAAGAAAACCATGGAAAATGAATAATCCTTAGTTCTTAAATTAAACTCTCATGAGCTATTTTTGTTGTTATCATTATAATTGTCCAAACAAATGTACCTTTAGTTGAGCCAGGCATTAAAACTAACAAGAAATTGAAGAAAACAAGGGTGGTCTAATAATTTTTTCCATGACTGTATATATATATGAATGAAAGAAGAAGAATGCCTTTATTGATCCCTCAGTGAGGGAAATTACATTTTTTTTTCACTTTGTTAGTATATATTTTCAGTTGCACATTACACACACAAGTTATGAACAAACACATGCACATGCATTAGAGGAGAGGTGTCAGAGTGAGGGGGCTGCCCCTTATCCAGGCGCCCCAAGCAGTTGGGGGTTCGGTGCCTTGCTCAAGGGCACCTCGGCAGTGCCCAGGAGGAGGAACTGGCACCCTTCGATTCCCAGCCCAAGTCACTACAGACTGAGCTGCTGCCGCCCCACTGAAGGTATTTATTTTGGTAATGTCAGGCTTGTTATCAGCTGGCTGTTTTTTTTTGTTTTTTTTTAAGAGTCAGCAGCAGCTGAATTTAAATCTGACCTACTTTTCTTGTCGTCAGAAAGCGTGAATCAGTTTTTCTTCCCCAGACGAAGGGTCGGCTTCTTTCTACACTGCCAGGCTCTTCTGTTCTTCGTCTTTCATTCATTCAGAAAGTTGACAGACTCTTTTCTCTGCTCTCCTTCCTCCACCTGAGCTGGAGCTCCTGCAGAGTTAATGGGATTATGCAGATGGCAGCTCTGCTAAAGCAACGCTGCTGAAGCTCCACTCCAAGTGTTTGATGGAGATTATGGAAAGAGCTTCACTGCTCAATGCAAGAACGACACAATGACCAGAAAGGAGCAGCTGGTGGAGAAGGGTGGGTTCCTCTCCTCCTCCTCTCCTCCTCCTTCTATCCTCTCTCTTCCTCTCCTCCTCCTCTCCTCCTCCTTCTATCCTCTCTCTTCCTCTCCTCCTCCTTCTATCCTCTCTCCTTTTCTCCTCCTCTTCTCCTCCTCCTTCTATCCTCTCTCCTTTTCTCCTCCTCCTCTCCTCCTCCTTCTATCCTCTCTCTTCCTCTCCTCCTCCTCTCCTCCTCCTTCTATCCTCTCTCCTTTTCTCCTCCTCCTCTCCTCCTCCTTCTATCCTCTCTCTTCCTCTCCTCCTCCTCCTATCCTCTCACCTTTTCTCCTCCTCCTCCTCTCCTCCTCCTTCTATCCTCTCTCTTCCTCTCCTCCTCCTCTCCTCCTCCTTCTATCCTCTCTTCCTCTCCTCCTCCTCTCCTCCTCCGTCTATCCTCTCTCCTTTTCTCCTCCTCTTCTCCTCCTCCTTCTATCCTCTCTCTTCCTCTCCTCCTCCTCTCCTCCTCCTTCTATCCTCTCACCTTTTCTCCTCCTCCTCCTCTCCTCCTCCTTCTATCCTCTCTCTTCCTCTCCTCCTCCTCTCCTCCTCCTTCTATCCTTTCTCTTCCTCTCCTCCTCCTTCTATCCTCTCTCCTTTTCTCCTCCTCTTCTCCTCCTCCTTCTATCCTCTCTCCTTTTCTCCTCCTCCTCTCCTCCTCCTTCTATCCTCTCTCTTCCTCTCCTCCTCCTTCTATCCTCTCTCATCCTCTCCTTCTTCTTCTCCTTCTCCTCTTCCTCTTGGGGCTCCACTGAGGCTCATCGCCACGGTGACCAGAAAGGGCGTCACCGTGGGGATGAGCTGTAGGTCGACCTGGGAATGAAGGTGAGGACAGGTCAGTTCCTGCATCTGTTCTCTCTGTTTGTCTACCTGCTCAGAGTCCTGAGGCATGCTGGGAGCTGTAGTTCCCTCAGCAGTTTATCAACTTCCTGTTGAACCGCAGGAAAGATGAGCTGATGACATCACAACTGAAGGTCCCTCCTGCTGAAACCTGAGTCCTCCTGCAGACTTCCTCATCCTCCAGCAGCTCCCATCATGCATCACTTCAGGACACGTGGATCGCTCTTCAATGAATATATGAACTGGCCAGGTTTTGTTCCACAACGTTTGTTGGAGATAGATGTAAGCTAACTGTTTGATGCTAGGTGAACTTTCTGTGTGTTCTGGTTCTGGTTCTGGACCCAGTCTTCTCCTGAGAGTCTCTGACTAGACTCATATAATAACTCCATTAAAATCCAATCAGAGTCCAGCTGCTCACGTCTGGATGATCAGAGGGTTTAAACTTTGTTTAATAAACTTTATTTCATAAACCCTATTTAACAAATATTATGTAACAAACTTTATTTAACAAATATTATGTAACAAACTTTATTTAACAAATATTATGTAACAAACTTTATTTAACAAACCTCATTTAACACATTTTATTTAACAAACTTTATTTAACAAATATTATGTAACAAACTTTATTTAACAAACCTCATTTAACACATTTTATTTAACAAACTTTATTTAACAAATATTATGTAACAAACTTTATTTAACAAACCTCATTTAACACATTTTATTTAACAAACTTTATTTAACAAATATTATGTAACAAACTTTATTTAACAAATATTATGTAACAAACTTTATTTAACAAACCTCATTTAACACATTTTATTTAACAAACTTTATTTAACAAATATTATGTAACAAACTTTATTTAACAAATATTATGTAACAAACTTTATTTGACAAATATTATGTAACAAACTTTATTTAACAAACCTCATTTAACACATTTTATTTAACAAACTTTATTTAACAAATATTATGTAACAAACTATTTAACAAATATTATGTAACAAACTTTATTTAACAAACCTCATTTAACACATTTTATTTAACAAACTTTAGTTAACAAATATTATGTAACAAACTTTATTTAACAAACCTCATTTAACACATTTTATTTAACAAACTTTATTTAACAAATATTATGCAACAAACTTTATTTAACAAATATTATGTAACAAACTTTATTTAACAAACCTCATTTAACACATTTTATTTGACAAACTTTAGTTAACAAATATTATGTAACAAACTTTATTTAACAAACCTCATTTAACACATTTTATTTAACAAACTTTATTTAACAAATATTATTTAACAAACCTCATTTAACACATTTTATTTGGCAAACTTTATTTAACAAATATTATTTAACAAACTTTATTTAACACATTTTATTTAACAAACTTTATTTAATGACTTCATTTAATAAACGTTAACGTTACTTAACAGACTTCATATAATGAACTTTAACAAACCTAGGGACCTTCAGAGGGTCCTGAAGTCCTATTGAAAGGCCTGATCGTCCTTCTGGAAGGTTCTGAGCTCCTTCATTTTACAGATGATGGAGGCCACATTGGACCTTCAAAGCAGCAGAAGGTTTTCTGGACCCTTCTCCAGATTTGTGCCTGCAGACAGTCCCGTCCTGGAGGTCTACAGATAGTTCCTTTGACTTCCTGTTTGCTTTGTGCTCTGACCTGCTGTCCAGTGAGGAACCTCATATAGACAGGTGTGGACTCAGGTAAGCTGAGGAAACAGTGGAAACAGGAAGCTCAGTTTGCACTTTCAGAGGCTGTGTATGTTTCTGTACGGGCCATATTTGAGTGTTTCATTTTGAATAATTTAATCCATTTTTGGAAAGAGGCTGGAACATGTCAGCGAGTGGAGAAAGTGAAGCGAGTATTTTCCAGCTGCAGTGATGTCATTGCGTCATGGCGTCCTCTCTTCCTCCTTCCTTTGCGTCAGGAATGAGCGTTGAGTTTAAAGTCAGAGTGAGCGCTCGTCCCGCTGGAGGATCTTTAGACAGCAGCTGCTGTTGGATGCGATTGGTGGAGCGCATCGAGCGTGACAGCCGGGACAAAGACCGGGACGAGGACTGACCAGGGAGAACTAATCCAGACCCCTAGACCCCCTCTGATCCCCCGTAGACCCGCTTGGTTTTGCAGGGTTCCACATTCCAAACGTTCAAGGTCTAAAGAAGAAATATGATATTTATGCAATTTTTATTATAATTATTTGGATTATTTTAAATGTTTAATAATTGGTATTATTATGTTTTATATTAATACAGTTTTAGCTTCACTGCAAATATTTGAGATTAAAAAATGTTTATTTTGAAATGGTTGAATCAACTTTAAATGAAATTGCACATTTTTCAGTGATCAGATCTTAATTATGTGTATTATTAAAAAAAAATAAAAAAAATAAAATCAAAAGTTGTGAATCCTCCTCGTTTTATTATTTTATTGTTCAGCATTTTATTTCTGTCGAGGTGGGACAATTTAAATCTTAACATATATTAATTAAAATAGAGGTTATTTACATTATGGCGTGATGGAGAACTTATTTAATATTAATAATAAACAATAAAGTAATTAACAAATTAATATTTAATATTAATATTTGGGGTTGAGAATGTCTTTCATTTGACTGAGATCAGAAAACAAATTCATATTTTCAAAGCTCAAACCTGAGTTTTTCCTTTAAGAAACCACTTAAAAAATGACTTAGGAAAGTGTTTGCAGATGAAGTATGATAATGATTATTTATCAGTAATAGATGAATGGTGATTAACAGGGTAGAAAGATCAAACTCGACGAGTTCAGTGTTTATTTTCTTGAAGTGTTAAGTCATCACGGTCATAGATTCTTTATCACTGAATTCTTTATTTGTAAAATAAAATCAAATAATCTTTGATTCATCCAGAGCAACATTGTAATAAGATAAAAAATAAGACTCAGTGACGTCAGTAAACCAGAAGAATCAGTCGAAAAACAGTCCGAATGAGACGGAAACAAAGGAAAGGAAGTGAGAGCAGATGAAAAATAAAAAAGAATTCCTCCTTTATCGATCCCTCAATGGGGAAATTACAGTTTTCACTCTGTTATTATTTTTCAGTTGCACATCACACATGTGTCAGAGTGAAGGGGCTGTCCCGCATCCAGGCGCACCGAGCGGTTGGGGGTTCGGTGCCTTGCTCAAAGGCCAGAAGGAGGAACTGGCACCTCTCCAGCTACCAGTCCACTCTCCGGACTTGGTCCGACCTGGACTTGAACTGACAACCCTCCGATTCCTAGCCCAAGTCACTACAGACTGAGCTACTGCCGCCCCTGTGAAACGATCAGAGTGGAGCAGAGCGGAGCAGAGCCATCTTTAAAACAGAGAAATTTAAAGCAGAGTTTGGTGGACGGACACATCGACACTCCTCTGTTCTCCTAAAATGAAGCTCCTCTCTGCACGCGCTCAGTCAGTCTCTGGGGTCACGTTTCACCTCCAGAGAGCAACGATCAGATGCCGCTGACCTCTGACCTTTAGCAGCCTTCAGTCTGCGCTCAGGGAATACCTTTATTTCAAACTTTATTTCAAACCAGCAGAGATGACAGCCTGTTGTTATTGATCTAATTACCCTTATTTCTAATAAATCAGTTTTTTAACTACAGTAGTACGACTGTCTGTGTAACTCAGTACTAACTATATTTATTTTATTTTTTATATTTTCTCCGTTCATTTCTGACCCTTCACAACAAAGTTTGTTTATATTCATATTTCTTATTGTGTTGGAAACTTCTTCTCACATGTCAGAAGTTGAAAGCATAAATTAATAATTCTTAAGATGATGTGAATTTCTGCTTTTAATCTGAAAAATCTTTTAACGTTAATTTTCAGTAACATAGCATCTGTTCTGACGTTGGCTCATAATAAAAATACTCTTATTAGAATCAGTAGTAGTAATATTAATCACTGCTTCCTGCTGATCACTGAAATCAACTTCATGTTCGGACGCTGAATCTTTGTGTTCTAGGAACCAATAACCTGGTCCTTTGGGCCTGGACTAGAGGCAGCCTCTGGGACTGGACCGGTCCAGGTCCACTATGAATAGGTCTAAGAGGGTCTTGTTGTGTTGCTGCAGGTGTTTCAGACTGATAGTGCCTCCTGCTGGCAGCAGGTTTTAGCTGCGATGAGTGACGAAGAGATCAATAGAGATGAATATAATCCTGTTGTAGCTCTTATTAATCCTTACTGGACAACTTCAGTTCGGTTGAAGAGGATGATTTCTAGTAGTAACAGTGGAGAGTCTTCAAAGGATCACCTTCTGCAGCAATGTTAGACAGTAGTAGTAGTAGTAGTAGTGGTGGTAGTGGCAGTGGTAGCGGTGGTGGTAGTGGTGGTGGTGGTGGTGGTGGTGGTGGCGGCGGTGGTGGCGGTGGTGGTGGTGGTGGTGGTGGTGGTGGTGGTGGTGGTGGCGGTGGTGGTGGTGGTGGTGGTGGTGGTGGTAGCGGTGGTGGCGGTGGTGGTGGTGGTGGTGGTGGCGGTGGTGGTGGTGGTGGTGGTGGCGGTGGTGGTGGTGGCGGCGGTGGTGGTGGTGGTGGTGGTGGTGGCGGTGGTGGCGGTGGCGGTGGTGGCGGCGGTGGTGGTGGTGGTGGTGGTGGTGGTGGTGGCGGCGGTGGTGGCGGTGGTGGCGGTGGTGGCGGTGGTGGCGGTGGTGGCGGTGGTGGCGGTGGTGGCGGTGGTGGCGGTGGCGGTGGTGGCGGCGGTGGTGGTGGTGGTGGTGGTGGTGGCGGTGGTGGTGGTGGCGGTGGTGGCGGTGGTGGTGGTGGTGGCGGCGGTGGTGGTGGTGGTGGTGGTGGTGGTGGTGGTG
>CM056558.1:27254739-27379739 GCA_029721515.1 Synanceia verrucosa | reverse complement strand
CACTACTCTAACAGATACAACCTGAGCAGCATTGCCTCTTCTCCATCTCACCACCATCAGGACAGACGAAGCCTGGATGTTCTTGCTTATTTTTGTCTTCCTGTCCAGGACTAAGACTTGAAGGTGTCCTGGATGAACATGTGGAGACCGTCGGTCCATCTGGACCTGGATTTAAAAAGCCTTTTCCAGGACAGAGGCATTTTCTTGAAAGGGTTATCATGTCCATGTTTATGTGGACATGAGAGGACAAAACTTCCCAGGACACTTCTGCTCTACATTTTATTCTGTCCATGTCTTTTTCAGGACGTCTCGAGGCTCCATCAGTCCATCAAGACGTTGATCTGCTCATTCAGAAGCTTTTTGGGCCGATTTTTATTAATCTCTGAGAACCTCTCCTCCTCCTCCTCCTCGTCCTCCTCTTTGTATTAGATGACTGACAGGACTAAAGGTATCAGGGTTCATGTGGGGGTCTTGGCGTCCACTGGGGCCATGACCCCCACAGACAGAAACACAGAGGGGGTGGTGGGGGCATAGTTTGATTGACAGCTGGCAGATTTTTGGGGAGTCTCTCTTTAACCTGAAGGTCACACACTGAGGCAGGCTAACACTCCCAGTGTTTCTGCTAAGCTAGGCTAACGACAGACCAGCACACACACACAGACAGTTCATCATGGGTCACCGTGGTAACTGGAGACAAAGAGCCTGGAGTCGTGTTGCAGTGAACATGTGGCGACGAACATGAGCCGTCATACTCTGAATATTACAAGACCCAGGAATCTGTAGCCACCATAACTCCTGTCAGTACTGCAGTACTACTGTTAGCCTACTGCAAGTAATTCAGCGCCAGAAACACACCTGATACTTTTATTTTGGTAGAATAATGTGTTTTTATTATTAGCACAGCGTGTGTTATACAGCGCTGCTGCTGTGATTCTGGTCACATTTTATAAAAAGGCTTTTGTTTTGAAAGGATGTCTCCTCTCGGTCCACCTGCAGGGTAAATAATAAAACTAATATTAATAAGCATCTGTGATATTCAAGTAATCCAAAGTGTCTTTTGTCTGGAACTTTATTTTTGATTTTTTTAAACAGGTAAATAAACCGACATACAAAATAAGGACAAACAATCAGACTCCCCCACCATCCCCCAAGGCTCTATAGAGAGAAGAAAAAAAAATTACACACTCTCATGACAGGGTCTCATTATCAAGCATATATCAAATAAATTACAAATTTACCCGCAATCATTTTCTCAGCAGAATCAAAGTTTTTGTTCCACTCATTTAGACCCAAATGAAAAGCCCTCCACATACTCTATGAAGGGACTCCAGGTCAAGATAAAGCTCTTTTTATTAATTTTGTGCCTTAACTTTTCTGAAGGTAAAAAAGAAAGTACCTCCTTCAACCAGTGTGAGAAGGACGGGGCATCCTTGGCCATTCAGTTGAAAAGAATGGGTCTGTGGGCCAGCAAGGAAGCAAAAGCAAGAGCGTTTGCTTGCAAACTTGTGAGTTTGCAATTTGGAGGTGGTATGCCAAAAAATAGCTGTGTGGAAATCGGGGTCTGTTGTCTCTCCACAAATATGGGAAAACATGCTAAATATCTGTCTCCAGTATACACAAAGAGAGGGACAAATATGTCAAAACATATGTCCAACTGATGCAGGACTGTAGCCACATCTCAGGCAGCCAGGGTTTATTGGAGGAGAAATTCTAGCAAGCTTTTGATTTGAATAATGTAGACGGTGAAGAACCTTAAACTGAATGACGTACACATAAAGAGGAAGTATGTATACGGGTTAGACTTTTCTGCCAAGCATCCTCTGATAAACCCTCTCCCATCAGAGTGGATGTTTGAGTCCAGCAGAGACGGGATGGAGCATTGTGAGTTGGCAGGATCAGGTTTGGACCTCAGATCAGATCAGGTGGTCTTTTTGTCTCTTTGCTTGTAGCTTCTTGTCTGAGCCTGAAGGAGACACTGTGGCTATTGTAGCTGAGCCTGTCAGGACACACTCAGGTTACATTAACCCACACACAGCCAGACAAAGGCAGAGATAATGGAGCTGCTGTGGGAACATGAAGAGATTTCATCTACAGCATAACGCACACATTACAACATTTCAAAACAAATTTATTAGTGTTTATTCTCGTCTCTTAGCCCACAATTTAGTCCTGGTTCAGACCAGCTGGACTCTGGACTTCACAGATTATCAAGGACAGTTCAAGAAGAGCATCAGAGGAGGGACAGACAGACAGGAAGAACAGAATAAAATGACAACAATCTATCCAGCAGCTTCCAGATGTTTCTAACAGCTGACCCAGAGACCAGACCTGGTCTTGTCAGACCTGGTCCGGACCAGGAGCACTGATGAAGGACCTTCAGAGGTCTGGCATGTAGTAGGAGGAAACAGGAAGTTGACATATTGAAGTAATGAGTATTTTATGTATGAATACTGAAGATGACGAGGGTGAAGAAGGAGAGGGCGGTGAACCTGGGACGGACAGAGCGTCTCCACTGGAGTGATGAGTGATGATGTGAGTGATGAGAGGAAAGAGGTCAGTGAATGCACCGCCTGTTAGCATTATCTGAGCCATCTGCTAACTCAGTTAGCATGCACTTTGCTAATGGCGTTAGCGATGATGGAGGGCGTGGATGGGAGGAACGCTTTTTCCAGCAAGATGTTTCCAGAGCTCTGATGCTGCCTTCAGGTCACATGGGAATAATCAGCGTTGTGATTCAGCAGTTCAGCGTAACGGACTCTGAAGGAAAACTGGATTATATGAAGCTCTCAATATGACGCTTTCAATAACAATAGAGACAGCAGAGCTAGTAGCACACAATCCTTAGAATGAATATATATATATATACATAAAATCAATAATATAATTTCACAACCCGACTTAGTTTCCATTTGTCCTTTAGCGTCCATTAGCTTTCTTTAGCATCCTTGAGTATAATGGTAAAGTGAAGTGTTTTTCATCAGTGGACATTATTTTCTGGTTGTCAAGGTAACAGCGCTCACTTCCATGGCTAGCTAACATCATAACACAGCTAGCTAACATAACATGGCTAGCTAACATCATAACATGGCTCCTTGACATCATAACATGGCTAGCTAACATCATAACACGGCTACTTAACATCGTAACATGGCTAGCTAACATCATAACACGGCTACTTAACATCATAACATGGCCACTTAAGATTATAACAAGGCTAGCTAACATCAAAACATGGCTACTTGACATCATAACATGGCTACTTGACATCATAACATGGCTAGTTTACATCATAACACGGCTACTTGACATCTAACATGGCTAGCTTACATCATAACATGGCTACTTGACATCAAAACATGGCTAGCTAACATCATAACACAGCTAGCTAACATAACATGACTAGCTAACATCATAACATGGCTCCTTGACATCATAACATGGCTAGCTAACATCAAAACATGGCTACTTGACATCATAACACGGCTACTTGACATCATAACATGGATAGTTTACATCATAACACGGCTACTTAACATCATTACATGGCTACTTAACATCATAACATGGCTAGCTAACATCAAAACATGGCTACTTGACATCATAACATGGCTAGCTAACATCAAAACATGGCTAGCTAACATCAAAACATGGCTACTTGACATCATAACACGACTACTTGACATCATAACATGGATAGTTTACATCATAACACGGCTACTTGACATCATAACATGGCTACTTAACATCATAACATGCCTAGCTAACATCAAAACATGGCTACTTGACATCATAACATGGCTACTTAACATCATAACATGGCTACTTAACATCATAACATGGCTAGCTAACATCAAAACATGGCTACTTAACATCATAACATGGATAGTTTACATCACAACACGGCTACTTGACATCATAACATGGCTACTTAACATCATAACATGCCTAGCTAACATCAAAACATGGCTACTTGACATCATAACATGGCTACTTAACATCATAACATGCCTAGCTAACATCAAAACATGGCTACTTGACATCATAACATGCCTAGCTAACATCAAAACATGGCTACTTAACATCATAACATGGCTACTTAACATCATAACATGCCTAGCTAACATCAAAACATGGCTACTTAACATCATAACATGCCTAGCTAACATCAAAACATGGCTACTTGACATCATAACATGGCTACTTGACATCATAACATGCCTAGCTAACATCAAAACATGGCTACTTAACATCATAACATGGCTACTTAACATCATAACATGCCTAGCTAACATCAAAACATGGCTACTTAACATCATAACATGGCTACTTAACATCATAACATGGCTACTTAACATCATAACATGCCTAGCTAACATCAAAACATGGCTACTTAACATCATAACATGGCTACTTAACATCATAACATGCCTAGCTAACATCAAAACATGGCTACTTAACATCATAACATGCCTAGCTAACATCAAAACATGGCTACTTGACATCATAACATGGCTACTTAACATCATAACATGGCTACTTAACATCATAACATGCCTAGCTAACATCAAAACATGGCTACTTAACATCATAACATGGCTACTTAACATCATAACATGGCTACTTAACATCATAACATGGCTACTTAACATCATAACATGCCTAGCTAACATCAAAACATGGCTACTTAACATCATAACATGGCTACTTAACATCATAACATGCCTAGCTAACATCAAAACATGGCTACTTAACATCATAACATGGCTACTTGACATCACAACATGCTCCCTTTCTCCTCAGGTTCTCTCGGGGTGAGTACACAGTGGAGGTTGCCATCAACGACTACCTGGACATCTACTGTCCACACTACGAGGAGCCGGTGGAGCTCATGGAGCAGTACGTGCTGTACATGGTGAACTACGATGGCTACACCACCTGTGACCACCGCAGGACGGGCTTCAAGCGCTGGGAGTGTAACCGGCCACAGAGTGCTGGAGGAGCCCTGAAGTTCTCTGAGAAGTTCCAGCTGTTCACTCCCTTCAGTCTGGGCTTCGAGTTCAGGCCTGGTCACGAGTACTACTACATCTGTAAGTACTACTGTACCTGTAAGTACCACACAATGAGTACTACTCTGTAAACACCAGTAGTAGTAGCACCAGTTTTATACTTCAACTGTATTTTATTTACTCATTTAAACATTTTCAATACAGTAAACAAAGTGAGGATTTTCTCCACTGTGGCTGATGACTCTGTCTCTGTCTCTCTGTCTCTCCAGCGTCTCCACATCCAAACCTGGCAGGGAGAGTCTGTCTGAAGCTGAAGATCTATGTGAAACCAACCAGTCAGTTTGTTTTTGTACATTTTATTCTTTTATTTATTTTGTCTATTCATTTTTTATTTAGTCATTTATTTCAAATAACAAGATAATGAAATAACTGACAAAAATACACAAAACAAAACATCCTTTCAACCTATTCGAAAAGGAGTGGGAGGAAGTAGAAAACTTATTGATTCCAACCCCTTTTCCAATCAATTAATACAGACTTATTAGAACCATTCATGTCATTATTATTCTGTGACAATGCTTTAATATAGCACAATGAATGAAGTGGAATTGTAATTGGTTTGAAAAGTCATTTTAGCAATGTGGAAAAAGGCATAGAAAACAGCATACTATAGTATGATGAAAATGTCAAAAATGTCAAATTTAAAAATGTCAAATAAATTCATCAAAAGGCCTTAATATAGCATAATAAATGAAATGGAATCATAATTGGTTTGAAAAAATTGTTAAAAAAAAGTCATAAGAAATGTCATACTATAGTATGTCAGAAATGTGGAAAAAGGTCAAATTTAAAAATGTCAAATAAATTCATCAGAAGGCTTTAATATAGCACAATGAATGAAATGGAATCATAATTGGTTTGAAAAAATTGTAAAAAAGACATTTTAGCAATTTGGAAAAATTCTGGAAAACATCACACTATAGTATGTCAAAAATGTCAAATTTAAAAATGTCAAATAAATTCATCAAAAGGCCTTAATATAGCATAATAAATGAAATGGAATCATAATTGGTTTGAAAAAATTGTAAAAAAAAAAAAAAAAAATTTTAGCAATTTGGAAAAATTAATAATAAATGTCATAAAATAGTATGTCAAAAATGTGGAGAAAGGTCAAATTTAAAAATGTCAAATACATTCATCAGAAGGCTTTAATATAGCACAATGAATGAAATGGAATCATAATTGGTTTGAAAAAATTGTAAAAAAGACATTTTAGCAATGTGGAAAAATTAATAAGAAATGTCATACTATAGTATGTCAAAAATGTCATATTAAGTCAAATTTAAAAATGTCAAATAAAGTCATCAGAAGGCTTTAATATAGCATTTCAGAAATGTATGTTCAAAGTGTCAAATATTAAATATTCACTCTGAAATCATTCTTCCCTCCTGTCTCAGACGACTCGGTGTACGAGTCTCCAGAGCCTTTCCTGACTGACGACACCAGCGGCGGCTGCAGCCTCGCTCTGCCTCGCCTCCCACTGCTGTCCTCCATGTTACTCCTCCTCCTCATCCTCCTCACCTCCTCATAGCACCTCCTGCTCCTCCTCCTGTTCCTCTGAGGACAACACCTGAGACAACTCAAACAGCACCCTCCTGTCCTTGACCTCTGACCTTCACCTGAATGCCACGCAGCAGCTCAGCCAATCGGAGGAGACTGAGGTCACTGGTGGGAGGAGCCTGGAGTCAGCGCTGAGTCATCACAAAGAAGACTCCAGACTCCATAGACTCCCATGTTAATTTATCAGTTTATTATTTTTATAGCCCTGATTCATATTTATTTTCACAAGATGGAACCAGAGTTTCAGCCCAGATGCCAAAACTTTGTCTAAATGCAGTTTTCTACAAATAAAATAACACTCACCAATAGTTTAACTCTTCTCTGGTCACTGCAGAGAAGCTGTACGAAGCTTCAGAAAAGATCAATACCTGAAGACCAGTGATCAGTTTCTACTTCCACAAACTGGAAACTTTCCATCTCCTGTCAACACTCAGGTGTCTGAACATACTGTTTCTGCTGCCGTAAGAAACGTGAACTCTCTGTTCTTTCAGTGTTTTCAGGTGTTTCACCTGCAGCAATAATGACAAAGCAGAGTCGATGTTTACTCTGATGGATTACACAACACCAGCTGATTTTCCTATCAATGGCTGCCTCAAAATGTTCAGGAAAGGACATCAAAACATCAAAAACATAAAAAAAGTAAAACAAATAAACTATTCAATAATTAGGAGCCCTGAAGTCCAAAAAAGGTCGACAAGATGTTCGAGAGTCAAGAAACATTTCGCTTCAGGATTGATTCCAAAGAGTTCTCAACATGGAGTGCAGAGCCAATAGAAATGCTCTGAGCTGAGTACTGCAGTAACACACCGCTGCCACAAGATGGCAGCAGAGACTTCTGAAGGACCGTATGGGAACCATGGGAATGTTTCACAATAAAAGCCTTGTTATGAAAGATGATCCCCTCAGAGCAGAGCGAAGTAAAGAACTTCTATAAAATATAAATAATAACATTTTTATGATCCCTCACAAATAATCATGTTATTGTATCACCGTTTTAAAAATTTAAAAATGCGTTTAGGACATCAGGGTTCAACACTGTCGCAGCTGAAATGTTTAAATCAGACAAATTGATCAGGGAGATGATCAGATCCAATCATCCAGTTTATAGTTTAGAACATCCTTTCAGGCAAGGACTGAAACATCAGGAAGAAATATTTTATCAGAAATATTTACCTGGCAGTCAGTGTTGGTCCAGCTTCAGCTGGTTTCTGTGTGGAGAAATGACACACATCTGATCATCGTCATCATCATCATAACGATGCATTGTACTTATAAAGCGCTTTTCATGACACCCAAAGTGGCTTCACGGTATAGATCCATTATTCCTTCACACTTGGTGATGGTAAGCTACATGTGTAGCCACACTGACGGAAACGTGGCAGCCAATCCACAACTACCGCCTCTCCGACCACCACCGAAGCATTCGTACGCACTCACACACCAGTGATGTCACTGGAGGCAAGGAGGGTTAAGTGTCTTGCCCAAGGACACAACGACAGATGGCCG
Source organism: Synanceia verrucosa (assembly GCA_029721515.1). NCBI lineage: Eukaryota > Metazoa > Chordata > Actinopteri > Perciformes > Synanceiidae > Synanceia > Synanceia verrucosa. The sequence goes on along the minus strand of CM056558.1, from coordinate 27,371,607 downwards.
GGGGAGGGGGACTCGAACCGCTGATCTCGATCACTGTATGACCTGCTCTACCACCTGAACCACTGCCGCCCGCCCCCATCTGATCATCTGATCATCTGATCATCGTCATCATCAGGAACAGAGCAGCGTTCTCCAGCTCTCTGTTCTGATGAGCTGGTATTTTTAATGATGATTACAGTCACAGAAAGCAGCTGGTCCTGGAACAGTTTCACACTTTTTATATTTTATATTACTAGTTTAGCTCACGGGCAGCACGGTGGTGTAGTGGTTAGCACTGTCACCTCACAGTAAGAAGGTACTGGGTTTGATTCCCAGCCCAGGGTCTTTCTGTGTGGAGTTTGCATGTTCTCCTCATGTCTGTGTGGGTTCTCTCTGGTACTCCGGCTTCCTCCCACCATCCAAAAACATGCATGGGGATTAGGTTAACTGGTTAATTTAAATTGACCGTAGGTGTGAATGTGAGTGTGAGTGGTTGTCTGTCTCTATGTGTCCTGTGATGAACTGGACACTTGTCCAGGGTGTACCCTGTCTTTCACCCTAAGACAGCTGGGATAGACTCCAGCCCCCCTGACCCTATGAGAGGATAAGAGGGAGAAGATGGATGGATGGATAGTTTAGCTCACATGTTGTGAGATATTGTTGTAGTTATAGTGTTCTTGACATAATAATACAATAAATGATAATATAATCTTATTCAATCTTGCTAGACAAGCTAACAAGCAGCTAACATAGCTTCACAGGCCGAAGAGACGAGCTAACAAGCAGCTAACGTAGCTTCACAGGCCGAAGAGACGAGCTAACAAGCAGCTAACGTAGCTTCACAGGCCGAAGAGACGAGCTAACAAGCAGCTAACGTAGCTTCACAGGCCGAAGAGACGAGCTAACAAGCAGCTAACGTAGCTTCACAGGCCGAAGAGACGAGCTAACAAGCAGCTAATGTAACGAGCTAATGTACAAACATGAATGGCTGACCTATCAAATTTATTTTCTTAAAGCTGAGGCGTTCTGGCTCATTTCTGTGACTGTGATCATCTCCAGTTTTGAATATAAAAACAATGCTAATCGGTTGAGACTCTTGTGTTTCTCTTTCATTGGGATTTTTACTTTATTTCTGTAAATCTGCCAAAGACCGTTGTTAAACTTTTAACAATGCGGAAAAATGTCCTGCAGCTACAAGTCAAGTTGTTTTTGTTGTTTTTAGTCATAAAAATAAAAACGAATGTTCTGCGCAAAACGAACAAAAACCAACCAATCAAAAATGGCCTTTTTCCTACTGGTGCTGAATTTTAGTGACTGACTTGTTTTTGTCATTTGGTCGATAAGATGTCGCCTCATCAGAAAATGCAGTATGTTGACAATGAAACTAATCGATGCAGTCATGGAGGACGGAGGGAAGGAACCCCACTTTGTCAACATTTTTCTGTCCAAAAAAAAAGCAGAGGAGGGAATTCATATGAGAGATGAATCCATGAAGGAGTGAGTCAGGTTTGTTCTTGTTCTTCTTCTCTTTTGTTCCTGCTTGCATCACAATGCATTCTGGTCCTTGTAGTCCTCCTGTGCTTTCTGGTTCGTCCTTTTCTTGGCTCATTTTTGTACAGATGGAAGAACGAAAAGCCAGCCAGCAGGTTTTTGTGAAGGGAGTGAGCCCTCCCTGCAGTCTGAAATGTTTTCTACATCCAAAGGTCTGCATATTATATTCTCTGGAAGACAAAAAGCTGTGTATTTTCTTATTAGAGGCTTATGAAGTCCTGTTAAAGAACACATTTTTTGATTGGCTGAAGAGCGAATGAGAGGTCAGAGGTCAGCAGGCCTCTTCCTGTGCTGCGAGCAGGAAAAACGAAACCCAAAAATTTTTTACTGATATACTTTGAAGATGATTGTCTGAATCTGTTTGATGAATTCACCAATAAACAAATGTTCCACTATTTTTTCTGCTCTATCCAGTTTGTCCATTTTTATGCACAAGATAATGAATCAACATACTTAATTTCATTGTAAAATATTATTTAAATTCCTCATACTTCGTGTGCAAATACAAATATTTAAATATAAATTCAAGGTGTAACATTTAAATATAAATAAGGGACAATATTTTAATCTAATTATAAAGAGCGGTAATTAGATAAAAATATAAGGGATGATATTTAAACATAAATTTAAGGGGTCATATCTAAATATGAGGGACCATTTTTAAATATAAATTTATGTGGTGATAGCTAAATTTAAATATAAGGGACAATATTTAAATTTAAATATAAGGGACAATATTTAAATTTAAACATAAGGGACGATATTTAAATCTAAACATAAGGGACGATATTTAAATCTAACTATAAGGGACGATATTTAAATCTAAACATAAGGGACGATATTTAAATCTAAACATAAGGGACGATATTTAAATCTAACTATAAGGGACGATATTTAAATCTAACTATAAGGGACGATATTTAAATCTAAACATAAGGGACGATATTTAAATCTAAACATAAGGGACGATATTTAAATCTAACTATAAGGGACGATATTTAAATCTAAACATAAGGGACGATATTTAAATCTAAACATAAGGGACGATATTTAAATCTAACTATAAGGGACGATATTTAAATCTAAACATAAGGGACGATATTTAAATCTAAACATAAGGGACGATATTTAAATCTAAACATAAGGGACGATATTTAAATCTAAACATAAGGGACGATATTTAAATCTAACTATAAGGGACGATATTTAAATCTAACTATAAGGGACGATATTTAAATCTAAACATAAGGGACGATATTTAAATCTAAACATAAGGGACGATATTTAAATCTAACTATAAGGGACGATATTTAAATCTAACTATAAGGGACGATATTTAAATCTAAACATAAGGGACGATATTTAAATCTAAACATAAGGGACGATATTTAAATCTAACTATAAGGGACGATATTTAAATCTAACTATAAGGGACGATATTTAAATCTAAACATAAGGGACGATATTTAAATCTAACTATAAGGGACGATATTTAAATCTAAACATAAGGGACGATATTTAAATCTAACTATAAGGGACGATATTTAAATCTAAACATAAGGGACGATATTTAAATCTAACTATAAGGGACGATATTTAAATCTAAACATAAGGGACGATATTTAAATCTAACTATAAGGGACGATATTTAAATCTAAACATAAGGGACGATATTTAAATCTAACTATAAGGGACGATATTTAAATCTAAACATAAGGGACGATATTTAAATCTAACTATAAGGGACGATATTTAAATCTAAACATAAGGGACGATATTTAAATCTAACTATAAGGGACGATATTTAAATCTAACTATAAGGGACGATATTTAAATCTAAACATAAGGGACGATATTTAAATCTAAACATAAGGGACGATATTTAAATCTAAACATAAGGGACGATATTTAAATCTAACTATAAGGGACGATATTTAAATCTAAACATAAGGGACGATATTTAAATCTAAACATAAGGGACGATATTTAAATCTAACTATAAGGGACAATATTTAAATCTAAACATAAGGGACGATATTTAAATCTAAACATAAGGGACGATATTTAAATCTAAACATAAGGGACGATATTTAAATCTAACTATAAGGGACGATATTTAAATCTAACTATAAGGGACGATATTTAAATCTAAACATAAGGGACGATATTTAAATCTAAACATAAGGGACGATATTTAAATCTAAACATAAGGGAAGATATTTAAATCTAAACATAAGGGACGATATTTAAATCTAACTATAAGGGACGATATTTAAATCTAAACATAAGGGACGATATTTAAATCTAAACATAAGGGACGATATTTAAATCTAAACATAAGGGACGATATTTAAATCTAAACATAAGGGACGATATTTAAATCTAACTATAAGGGACGATATTTAAATCTAAACATAAGGGACAATATTTAAATCTAAACATAAGGGACGATATTTAAATCTAACTATAAGGGACAATATTTAAATCTAACTATAAGGGACGATATTTAAATCTAAACATAAGGGACAATATTTAAATCTAACTATAAGGGACCACATTCAAATATAAATAGGGACCATATTTAAATAAATAAATTTATGGGACAATATTTAGATGTGAGAAGCGCCTGAAGGCCAGCACAGAGGAAAATTTTTTAAGTACAAACGAAATCAAAATGAATAAAATGTTGTCCTTATAGTAACATGAACACATTGACATGAACACAGTCACCATATCAATACGTTCATAATTTATGTGTTGGCATCACAAACAGCTTTCATTCATTCATTCATTCATTCATTTCAAAGCTCTGCTGTCACTGATCTCTGCCTGTTTTACACTGTTAAATGTAAATGTAATGTAAATAAAGTAGAATGGGAGCTAGAGCTTTCAGTTATCAAGCTCCTCTTCTGTGGAACCAACTCCCTCTTTCAGTCCGGGAGGCAGACACCATCCCCTTATTCAAGAGTAGGCTTAAGACTTTCCTTTTTGATAGTGCTTATAGTTAGAACTGATCCAAGGCTGACTCAGGCTGCCTTGGATCAATCCTTAGTTATGCTGCTATAGGTCTAGACTGCCGGGGGACTTCCTCTGACACACTGAGCTTCTCTTCTTCTTCATTTCGATGCCTCCATTAAGTCATTTTACTAACTCATCTTCTTCCCTGGAGCCCCTGTGCTCTCAGCTCCCAGGTGTCCATGAGCTGAGGCTACTTGTTGAGAAGGAGGTGGTGTCATCCAGGCTTCGTCTGTCCTGATGGTGGTGAGATGGAGAAGAGGCGATGCTGCTCAGGTTGTATCTTTTAGGGTAGTGGAGAAGAGGATGTGTTTACTCTTCCTCCCTTTAACACATGCTGCAGATTAGTTTTGTGCCTCGTAGTCCCTGTGCGTTCTCATCTCACAGGTATCCATGGATCCAGTCTACCTGGTGGAGTAGTGGTTGTGCAGACCAGTCAGGCTTCATCTTCTGGTTCTGAGCGACGTGGTGGTGACGAGGTCATCTTGAGGAGGCTTCTTCTGGTTGGTGTGGTGGAGAGGAGGTCGTGCTGCCCAGGCTTCTTCTGGTTGGTGCGGTGGAGAGGAGGACGTGCTGCCCGGGCTTCTTCTGGTTGGCGTGGTGGAGAGGAAGACGTGCTGCCCGGGCTTCTTCTGGTTGGCGTGGTGGAGAGGAAGACGTGCTGCACGGGCTTCTTCTGTTTGGCGTGGTGGAGAGGAAGACGTGCTGCCCAGGCTTCTTCTGGTTGGCGTGGTGGAGAGGAGGACGTGCTGCCCAGGCTTCTTCTGGTTGGCGCGGTGGAGAGGAGGATGTGCTGCCCAGGCTTCTTCTGGTTGGCGCGGTGGAGAGGAGGACGTGCTGCCCAGGCTTCTTCTGGTTGGCGCGGTGGAGAGGAGGACGTGCTGCCCAGGCTTCTTTTGGTTGGCGCGGTGGAGGGGAGGACGTGCTGCCCAGGCTTCCTTTGGTTGGCGTGGTGGAGGGGAGGACGTGCTGCCCAGGCTTCTTCTGGTTGGCGTGGTGGAGAGGAGGACGTGCTGCCCAGGCTTCTTCTGGTTGGTGCGGTGGAGAGGAGGACGTGCTGCCCAGGCTTCTTCTGGTTGGCGCGGTGGAGAGGAGGACGTGCTGCCCAGGCTTCTTCTGGTTGGCGCGGTGGAGAGGAGGACGTGCTGCCCAGGCTTCTTCTGGTTGGCGCGGTGGAGAGGAGGACGTGCTGCCCAGGCTTCTTCTGGTTGGCGCGGTGGAGAGGAGGACGTGCTGCCCAGGCTTCTTCTGGTTGGTGCGGTGGAGAGGAGGACGTGCTGCCCAGGCTTCTTCTGGTTGGTGTGGTGGAGAGGAGGACGTGCTGCCCAGGCTTCTTCTGGTTGGTGCGGTGGAGAGGAGGACGTGCTGCCCAGGCTTCTTCTGGTTGGTGCGGTGGAGAGGAGGACGTGCTGCCCAGGCTTCTTCTGGTTGGTGCGGTGGAGAGGAGGACGTGCTGCCCAGGCTTCTTCTGGTTGGTGTGGTGGAGAGGAGGACGTGCTGCCCAGGCTTCTTCTGGTTGGTGTGGTGGAGAGGAGGACGTGCTGCCCAGGCTTCTTCTGGTTGGTGCGGTGGAGAGGAGGACGTGCTGCCCAGGCTTCTTCTGGTTGGTGCGGTGGAGAGGAGGACGTGCTGCCCAGGCTTCTTCTGGTTGGTGTGGTGGAGAGGAGGACGTGCTGCCCAGGCTTCTTCTGGTTGGTGTGGTGGAGAGGAAGACGTGCTGCCCAGGCTTCTTCTGGTTGGTGCAGTGGAGAGGAGGACGTGCTGCCCAGGCTTCTTCTGGTTGGTGTGGTGGAGAGGAGGACGTGCTGCCCAGGCTTCTTCTGGTTGGTGTGGTGGAGAGGAAGACGTGCTGCCCAGGCTTCTTCTGGTTGGTCTACCGTGGTCTACCTACGGCCTATTAATACAGTCTACAACTCTGTCAACCAGACATACCTGGTTAGGGAGGTAACCCCACCAAAATAAAAGCTGTAAAAATAAAATACTGTACTGGTCAAGTGAAATTAAACAGAAGCTAGCTGTGACATGTTTAGTAGAAATGTGATTCCGTTTATATGATGAACATGTTTGTTTTTTAATTAAGAATGAAACGATTAAAACAAATATTATTATTATGAAGATTATAAATACTGATGAACTGTATCAGTGGCCAGCTGGAGTATCACTGGATGTCATGAAGTTATAAAGTGAAAGTTCAAAATCATTAAAATATTTGTCTGCAGCTGCAGGTCGTGACGGAGGAGGAGAAGCCGGAAAACACGACTCCTGCAGTGGGAGGAGGAGGAGGAGGAAGAGGGAGGAGGGGGGAGGAGGAGGAAGAAGAGGCAGGAGGGGGGAGGAGGAGGAGGAAGAGGGAGGAGGGGGGAGGAGGAGGAGGAAGAGGCAGGAGGGGGAGGAGGAGGAGGAAGAGGGAGGAGGGGGGAGGAGGAGGAGGAAGAGGGAGGAGGGGGGAGTAGGAGGAGGAAGAGGGAGGAGGGGGGAGGAGGAGGAGGAGGAGGTCCCCAGGGTGCAAGTACCCCCAAGAGTCTGTCTGGGTTTAATGGGACTGTCATCATTAATGTGGTCTCCATGGAAACGAGGCGTCACGACACTCAGAAAGGGACGCAACTCCGTATAAAAGAGGAGATACGGAGAACCTCCAGAACATCAGGACCATCAGGACCATCAGGACCACAATCCTGTCTGTCTGAAACAAACCTGGAAGATCCACCACCATGCTGCACGTGCACCACCTCAACACCTGCAACAGGTGAGAAGCTGTTCATTATTTCATGAGACGTGATTCTCTGAAAAATCACAGCAGACTCAACTAGTTTCTCTTCAAGGTTTCATTGAGCATTTTATAGTTTTTAATATGTGCAGCTTATAAACTAATACTACTAATATAATTAGTTATAGTAAATACAGTATATATAGTTATATTTATACACTTCTTGTATGAAAGTTTGTTTATTTTCATATATATATAATATAATATATATATGCTGTATATCTAATATATATATATATATATATATATATATGACGAGCCACTGATTTGTCCATCTGTCCGTCTGCAGTGATCCAGATCGATGCCTCCCAGTGAAACAACTGAGTCCACATGAGATCCACCTGAGTGACGGTGAGTTTTGTGCTGTAAACACATGTACAACTAATCATAATGATCATAATATTAACAAATATGAGTGTAGTGCATTAGTATTTATTATAGTGTATTATCACTGTCACTGTGGCAGCGTACACCAAACTCCATGCAGAAAAACGCTGACCTCTTCCTTTCCCCCCAGGTCTTCGTCCCAGAGTGGTCCGCCGGGTCTCCACTAACAGCCGGGAGCGATGGCGGCAGCAGAACGTTAACGGAGCGTTCACTGAGCTGAGGAGTCTCATCCCCACCCACCCCCCCGACAGGAAGCTCAGCAAGAACGAGATCCTGCGCCTCGCCCTCAGGTACATCAACTTCCTGGACCAGGTGCTGATGGACCAGGACCTCCGGGGGGCCCCCAGGGGCCGAGCAGGGAGCGTGGACTCCAGCTGTGAGAGCTCAGAGGATCTGATTGAGGACCAGGACTGTGGAGACCTGCAGTACCTCCACCTGCCGACCAGCTACAACTGATCAGACGGATCCAGTCTGGTCCACCATGTTGGCTCCAGGAGACCAGCCCACGTTTAGACCATGAAGTAATCATCAAAATAGCAGAATGGTCCTTTAAAGGACCGAGATGTCATGTGATATTCACACGGATCAGTCATGATCAATGAATTATTCGACCATTATTATCCATCCATCCATCTTCTCCCTCTTATCCTCTCATAGGGTCAGGGGGGCTGGAGCCTATCCCAGCTGTCTTAGGGTGAAAGACAGGGTACACCCTGGACAAGTGTCCAGTTCATCACAGGACACATAGAGACAGACAACCACTCACACTCACATTCACACCTACGGTCAATTTAAATTAACCAGTTAACCTAATCCCCATGCATGTTTTTGGATGGTGGGAGGAAGCCGGAGTACCAGAGAGAACCCACACAGACATGAGGAGAACATGCAAACTCCACACAGAAAGGCCCCGGGCCGGGAATCGAACCCAGGACCTTCTTACTGTGAGGTGACAGCGCTAACCACTACACCACTGTGCCGCCCGACTATTTTTCTTCTTCTTGTTATTATTATCATTATTATTATTATTTTTAGACATTGTTTTTTTGTGTAGTTCTGCTGCCTCAGCAGGAGGGTCAGTCACCACATTCAGTTCTTTTAATGTTACAGGAACTTTTGGTGATTTTATTATTTCATCTGTGATGCAAAACTCCTCTGTGAAAATACAGATGAATAAATATTAAAGACACTAACTGTTGTTGTGTGATGATGCATTCAATGGATCAATATCAGCACTGATGCTAACTTTAATAAACAGACAAAATAACAAACTGGCCTTTATTCATATAGAGAAACAGATTCTCTGACATCAATAAATGTGTCATAAATGTAAACATAAACAGGAAGTAAAAAGAGCGACAGACGCTGCCTGAAACCAGAAGTTAACCTTGGTTATTGGTCATAGTCTGTACTTAAAAAAAAATACACTTACCAAAGGCTAAAAGTTAAAGAGGCTAAGAGTTAAAGATGCTAAGAGTTAAAGATGCTAAGAGTTAAAGTGGCTAAGAGTTAAAGAGGCTTAGAGTTAAAGATGCTAAGAGTTAAAGTGGCTTAGAGTTAAAGATGCTAAGAGTTAAAGTGGCTAAGAGTTAAAGAGGCTCAGAGTTAAAGATGCTAAGAGTTAAAGTGGCTTAGAGTTAAATATGCTAAGAGTTAAAGTGGCTTAGAGTTAAATATGCTAAGAGTTAAAGTGGCTTAGAGTTAAAGATGCTAAGAGTTAAAGTGGCTTAGAGTTAAAGAGGCTAAGAGTTAAAGTGGCTGAGGGTTAAAGATGCTAAGAGTTAAAGATGCCAAGAGTTAACAATGCTAAGAGTTAAAGATGCTAAGAGTTAAAGATGCTAAGAGTTAAAGATGCTAAGAGTTAAAAATGCTAAGAGTTAACGATGCCAAGAGTTAACGATGCTAAGAGTTAAAGATGCTAAGAGTTAAAGTGGCTTAGAGTTAAAGATGCTAAGAGTTAAAGTGGCTTAGAGTTAAATATGCTAAGAGTTAAAGTGGCTTAGAGTTAAAGATGCTAAGAGTTAAAGTGGCTTAGAGTTAAAGATGCTAAGAGTTAAAGTGGCTTAGAGTTAAAGATGCTAAGAGTTAAAGTGGCTTAGAGTTAAAGATGCTAAGAGTTAAAGTGGCTTAGAGTTAAAGAGGCTAAGAGTTAAAGTGGCTTAGGGTTAAAGATGCTAAGAGTTAAAGTGGCTAAGAGTTAGAGAGGCTAAGAGTTAAAGTGGCTTAGAGTTAAAGATGCTAAGAGTTAAAGATGCTAAGAGTTAAAAATGCTAAGCTCTCCGATGCCAAGACTCCATTCACTAAAGCTGCTAAGAGTTAAAGATGCTCTCACCAGACTCCATTCACTGAAGCTGTAATGCTAAGAGTCCTCTCACCAGACTCCATTCACTAAAGCTGCTAAGAGTTAAAGATGCTCTCAAGAGTTAAAGTGGCTTAGAGTTAAAGCTGTAATTTAAAGATGCTAAGAGTTAAAGATGCTAAGAGTTAAAGATGCTGTAATTTAAAATGCTCTCACCAGACTCCATTCACTAAAGCTGTAATTTAAGCTGCTAAACCAGACTCCATTAAAGATGCTAAGAGTTAAAGCTCTCCTCTTAAAGACTCCATTCACTAAATGCAGAGTTAAAGATCTCCTCTTACCAGACTCCATTCACTAAAGCAGTAATTTAAGCTCTCCTCTCACCAGACTCCATTCACTAAAGCTGTAATTTAAGCTCTCCTCTCACCAGACTCCATTCACTAAAGCTGTAATTTAAGCTCTCCTCTCACCAGACTCCATTCACTAAAGCTGTAATTTAAGCTCTCCTCTCACCAGACTCCATTCACTAAAGCAGTAATTTAAGCTCTCCTCTCACCAGACTCCATTCACTAAAGCTGTAATTTAAGCTCTCCTCTCACCAGACTCCATTCACTGAAGCTGTAATTTAAGCTCTCCTCTCACCAGACTCCATTCACTAAAGCTGTAATTTAAGCTCTCCTCTCACCAGACTCCATTCACTAAAGCTGTAATTTAAGCTCTCCTCTCACCAGACTCCATTCACTAAAGCTGTAATTTAAGCTCTCCTCTCACCAGACTCCATTCACTAAAGCTGTAATTTAAGCTCTCCTCTCACCAGACTCCATTCACTGAAGCTGTAATTTAAGCTCTCCTCTCACCAGACTCCATTCACTAAAGCTGTAATTTAAGCTCTCCTCTCACCAGACTCCATTCACCAAAGCTGTTAAAGATGCTAAGAGTTAAAGTTGCTAAGAGTTAAAGATCTGTGATCATGTGACTTCATGTCTGTTGTTCATCTATACGAACCAATGAGAACGCAGCAGGAGGTAAACTGTAATTTCCCAGGGTTCATTCTGTCACTGTAACGAGCCAATGATGACTGGGCGTGGAGCCAGTGACTGATAAACATCTCAGCCAATCAGAGGAGAGAGACGACAATAGCATGAGGTCCCAGAGGAGAGAGGAGGTGTGATTCAATTACTGGGGGGGACAGAAGCTCCTTTCACACTGCAGGAAAATGCCTCATCGACCTGGGTCAACGTTTTCCTGCAGTGTGACCCTCCAGATGATCAGGGAACCTTTCGGCTCAGCTCAGCTCGGATCGGCTCGGCTTATGTTATTACCCATAGAACTCCTGGTTTAGTCCCTGTCACTGTGAAGCTCCAAAGTTCTGGTCCACTCCCATCAGATCGCCCAGAGACAATCTCTTTTCAATCAAGCAAATCAAATGTGCAGCTACACAATCTATAAAGGAAGAGCACACACACACACACACACACACACACACACACACACACACATAATTAGCACTGCGTCATTCTGAGGAAATCCTACCGATCAGGGAATCCTGATGCAAACTGAATATGCCACAGCTTTTTATTGATCATGACAGATCACTGGAAAGATCAAGAGGTCCATGAGCTGCTCAGCATCTGTAGAGAAGAAGAGGGAGGAAAAAAAACAGGCAGCAGCTCTGGCAGAAGGAGGTCAGACCTGACATTTAATTACCATTCAGTAAAGCTGTAATTTAAGCTCTCCTCTCACCGGACTCCATTCGCTAAAGCTGTAATTTAAGCTCTCCTCTCACCAGACTCCATTCGCTAAAGCTGTAATTTAAGCTCTCCTCTCACCAGACTCCAGTCACTAAAGCTGTAATTTAAGCTCTCCTCTCACCAGACTCCATTCACTAAAGCTGTAATTTAAGCTCTCCTCTCACCAGACTCCATTCACTAAAGCAGTAATTTAAGCTCTCCTCTCACCAGACTCCATTCACTAAAGCTGTAATTTAAGCTCTCCTCTCACCAGACTCCATTCACTAAAGCTGTAATTTAAGCTCTCCTCTCACCAGACTTCATTCACTAAAGCTGTAATTTAAGCTCTCCTCTCACCAGACTCCATTCACTAAAGCTGTAATTTAAGCTCTCCTCTCACCAGACTCCAGTCACTAAAGCTGTAATTTAAGCTCTCCTCTCACCAGACTCCATTCACTAAAGCTGTAATTTAAGCTCTCCTCTCACCAGACTCCATTCACTAAAGCTGTAATTTAAGCTCTCCTCTCACCAGACTCCATTCACTAAAGCTGTAATTTAAGCTCTCCTCTCACCAGACTCCATTCACTAAAGCTGTAATTTAAGCTCTCCTCTCACCAGACTCCATTCACTAAAGCTGTAATTTAAACTCTCCTCTCACCAGACTCCATTCACTAAAGCTGTAATTTAAGCTTTCCTCTCACCAGACTCCATTCACTAAAGCTGTAATTTAAGCTCTCCTCTCAGAGAGTTTCTGGTCTGTTGCTACACTGATCGGTTAGTTTCTTTGTGTTATTGTGTCACTTCCTGATCTGAACCACCATGTGATGTCAGCAGCATGTTTGTTAGTTTCCTGCAGGTACTCATAGTAGTTTTTCTGCAGTAATTGAGGTGTCCTCAGTGAGCAGCCGTCCAGCTGTAGGACATTAGAGATGTTTCTCAGATCAGATAAATGAGGTGGGAACCCAGCTGAAGCATCTTCTCACCCTGAGCCTTTAATGGAGTCACGCCTCCTCTCTCCTCTGGGACCAGTTACTGTTGTCATCTCTCTCCTCTGATTGGCTGAGATGTTTATCAGTCATCACTGCTTGTTGCAGTAACAGGCCACGCCCCCTGCTGACCTCATCCTGACAGGCTGAACTGTGGGAAGAGACTTCCTGCTGACTCTCACAGGACAACATGAGGGCAATCAATACAGTGATCAGCTCGGTACACACTTCATCCTGAGGTACTAGTACTTCACTACATCTCAACTTTAATATTTAACTTTTAGTGCGCTGCAGCTAGAAGACTGTATTACATCAGTAATGAGACTTATTACTGTCAACTAATTTGCACTGCGTTTAATTTTGTCTAATTTGAATACACCATAATTTCTTTAAAAATTATATTCCAAACAAAAAGTAAAAATACATTTTGTTTTTCTAATTGTTGTGGTTGATTCACCATTAAAATATCTTCTTCCTATTTCTTCAGTACATACTGTAAATAATTTTTATTATTTATTATTATTATTGTTTCTTTCTTACTGTAACTGCTGCTGTTACACATGGAGCTGTTACACCGCTCCATCAGTTTACGTGGTCTACCACTTCATGGCTGAGTTGCTGTCGTTCCCAAACACTTCCACGTTCTTATAATACAGCTGACAGTTGACTGTGGAATATTTAGGAGTGAGGAAATTTCACTACTGGATTTGTTGCACAGGTGGCATCCTATCACAGTTCCACACTGGAATTCACTGAGCTCCTGAGAGCGACCCATTCTTTCACAAATGTTTGTAAAAGCAGTCTGCATGCCTAGCTGCTTCATTTTATACACCTGTGGCCATGGAAGTGATTGAAACACCTGATTCTGATTATTTGGATGGGTGAGCGAATACTTTTGGTAAAATAGGGTATATACATACATATGGGCAGCAGCAGCTCAGTCTGTAGTGACTTGGGCTGGGAATCGGAGGATCGCCAGTTCAAGTCCAGGTCGGACCAAATGTGGAGAGTGGACTGGTAGCTGGAGAGGTGCCAGTTCCTCCTCCTGGGCACTGCCGAGGTGCCCTTGAGCAAAGCACTGAACCCCCAACTGCTCGGGGCGCCTGGATAAGGGGCAGCCCCCTCATTCTGACACCTCTCCTCCAATGCATGTTTCATAACTTGTTTGTGATGTGCAACTGAGAAATAATAACAGGGTGAAAAAATGTAATAAAATATTCATAGTTTTTAATAAAAATATGCGTACTGTATGTATATGTGTAAACATGTGTACACACACACATCCTAACTTGAATCTTTGGTTCAGGTGAACTCTGCTGAATCAGAACAAAGGAACAGTTTAGAAATCTTCAGGTTTATTGTCCTCAGTAAAACACATAACCCTTCCCCCAAAACAATTAGATAAAAGCCTCTAAAAGTTGAGTCGAGCTTCAAGCATAAACACTAAACAACACAGACAGAATTCATGACCAGGGAACACCTGACAGCAGGAAGTGACCCTGGATCAGGTGTGACCTGGATCTATTTCCTCCAGCAGTCTGATTTGACTGTGCGCTCTTATTATGAAGGTGAACTTCCTCTCTGCATCATAAAAAGTCTTCTCTCTGAGGTCCCTGAACGCACCAGCATGGTGTAACGTAACTAAGTACATTAACTCAAGTACTGCACTGAAGTACATGTTTGAGGTACTACTTGAGTACATGAGTGTACTGGGAAATGCACTATGTGTATTTAATAACTTCAGTTACTTTGCAGACAGTGATGAAAACATTAATGCACGACTAGTCATAATATAATATAATATCATTCTCCATAAAGAGCAATTTTACTTCAACTGGTACTTTACCGATACTTCATACTTTTGATTTAGACTCAGTATTTCCACGCTATGGTTTGACTGCTTCTGTTACAGTGAAGTAGCTTCAGTCAGTTTAATTCTCTGCAAGATGATTTTCATAAAAATAAGGTCAAATCAATCAAACTGACAGAGGACTTATTTTGAATACTGACATGATAAATGGAGGAATTACTTGTAATATTAATATTTTAGGCTAAAATGAATTAAAAGCAGCCGTTAAGCTTTAAAACAGGAAACAGTGGTGAAGCAGCAGAGCCTCTTTCAGTCAGTAAACGTCTCAGCTGTTCAAGTCAAAGCAGTTTCTGTCCAACCATTCATCACGTCAGCGTCTCCATGGCGACCTGTCGGTCTGTTCCATGTACAGCAGTCATTTAGTCCATCCAGGCTCCGCCTCCGTCCTGGCCCACAGTGCTCGCCATTGGCAACAGGCCGCCGCCCCCTGAGCTCCTGAAACAACAAGACGCACTTTAATAGTGCTGTCAATCAGAGGAAGCCCCGCCCCCTGACAGCACCTGACGTCATTACCACTGCTGACATCATCAGAACCATCGCTATTATAATTAAAATATTATTTCACTTAAGGAAACAGAGCTTTAGTCGCAGCTGAAGTCAGACTTAAATGATGCGTTTGGGTTCAGCAGGTTTTTGGAGTTTCAGCTGGTTCTCGTTGAGTTGGATGTGATTTACAGTCATGTGTGATCGATTATCGGTGCGTCTCCGGGGAGCGAAGCATTGGAGGCGTTCAAGGAATTTGAGGCATTCGAGGTGGTCGGTACTCACAGTCGATCAGATACAGAGTGCTGCAGAGGAGCAGCACAGGAACAGCAGAGAGAGGCGAGGCTGAGGACGGCTTAGGAGTGGAGGCCTGCTGCTGCGTCTGCTGAGGACCTTCAGAGTCCACCTCCTTACACTTCAGCCTGTTAACAGAGCAACAGTCAACCAACGGAGCACGTCCCCACTCAGCCACTCTGACAGAAGGGGTGATCAGGGACACGTGTGGACTCACAGCTGTTTCTGCAGGTACTGCTGTCGGGACTCACAGCCTCTGGTTTGGCTCTGAGCCGCCAACATCTGGCTCTCAGCAGCGGCCCTCAGGCTGGAGCAGGACTGGGTCTGATGGGCGGCCTCGGTCACGTTCAGCTGCAGGGCCTCGATGTGATCTGAGAAACAGGACAGAGGGGATGTCTGTCTGGCCTCTTCCTGTTTTATTGTGAAGTAATCCTCCTGCCCTCATGCTTTTATTCCTGTTTTTTGACTCTGCATTTTGTCACTAAAGCCTTTTATTTGCCTCATTAGTCAGCTGGTCAGGTAGAACGCTGAAAATAGACAAGGAGCGCTTCAGGTCACCTGACCTCTGACCTCCAGATCTGGGACTGAAAACTGAGAAACAAAATGAATTTGCAGATTAAAAATAATAATAAGTTTAAAAATCACAATGACTCTATTGTACTACATAATAATAATAATAATAATAATAATAATAATAATGTATCAGAGCCTCCAGCATCATCTGCTTCACTCTTTGTTCTTCACTGAGTTCACTGCTCTTCATCATTTTCAACAGGGAGGAATTTAAACTGAATTCACCTTTTTAGACCAAATTTGATAAACTGGAAAACAACACTGATTATAGTTTATCATTAAAGATATCATTTTGTACAGAGTGGTGGCTTAAGCATGAGAGAAACATTCAAACTAGTCTGGGTTGAACTCTGGACATCACAGGGCCGAAAGCTCCACAAAGAAGTCAAACCCTGAGTCCTGATTTGAGTTTAGATGCTTTCTATTGTTAGCCTGACGGAGCGTCACTGTTGAGGCCAACATAGCAACAGTAACTAAGGAGGTGAACAGTGAACAGAGTCATCAGCTCCAGTATCAGCTTATAAGGAGACGTTATCATCACCGCTGTGCAACAAGTCCTGAACATTCACGACGTTACTAATGATCACTATGAAAATGTGTGCATGTGATTTCACTGAATGTGTAATATATATATATATATGTGTGTGTGTGTGTGTGTGCAGGAGCACTGTTTGGATCTAGAATAAGCTAGTATTTTCATTTTAGAAATACATGTTTATATTGGCCTCATTCCACCGTTGCAGCACTTAAGTTTTTTTTGTTCCATCATCATCAATAAAGGTTGATCTGATCTTAAATCAGGGTTAACAATAACAGTTATGATAAATATGAAACATGTTGTTCTCATGAAGCAGGTTGTGTGTGTACTTACAGTCATTGTGTAGGAAACACTCTGTGGTACTAGTACTCTAGCTGTAGTACTGGAAACCTGACTCACTCCTTCCAGGCTGTTTATTATCATTATTCTAACTACAGGAACACAATGCGTCTCACACAGTGCTTCACACAGGAAGCCGAGTTTCCCTCCGACTATTCACGGCAGGAAGTCACCTTCCCATCATGCTCCTGTTTGCTGAAGGAAACCTCCTTATTGCTCCTTCACTCCTCCTTTAGCTCCTTTAGTTCTAATCTGAAGCTTTTTTAAGCTGAGGAGTTTCACTCAGTACAGGAGTAAAAATACAAATACATGATTTATTATTAGCAGCTAAACGTAATGAAAGTATTCAGTTACACTGCTCCTTTAAGAGTTGTTGGTTTATTAACTGTGATGTATTAAGGTAACATTTCCATTAAACATGTTTCAGAAACTTGAGAAGCTCTAAAAAGTCAGCCTGCTGCTGTTTGTATGTGAACCAGATGTTGGAACATCTGTGGATCAATAGAAGATGCTAAAAATAAACTTTCCATCTCCCTTTTGAAGCCTTCTTCTTTATCTTTTCCTTCTGCAGAAATCATCACCACTGTCAGAGAACGTCTTGTCTTTTCCTTCTTGTTTGCTCTCTTTCTTTTCCTTTCAGTGTAAAACTGAGGACTGCAAGCACATAATTAAAGGAGACATTCACTCTCAGGGCAGAAACACATTCCTGTTGTTTTCTCCTTTTTTTTTTTTTAACCGACCAACCGAGTGTATGTATTTACTCTGACTCACAGGTCGTCATGGTAATGGGGGGAAACACAGCTAAGAATAGGACTGAGAAAGTCTCCTTTCATGGCAGTGACAGAGTTTTTCCTACAGAAACAGGGTTACCTTCCTGCAGGCCGATGTGAGCCGTGAGGTTGGCCTCTGTCTGACGGAGCTCCTCCAAGCTGTCCTGCAAGGCGCTGATGTTCCCGTTCAGGACGACCTGCAGCGAGAAATGAGCGCACCCACACATAAGCAACCAGTGTTACTCTGCAAAACACACACCTGATCCATCAGCCCTCCAATTAGGATTATCAAGATTACATTTCTGATAATAGATCACTGTTCCTTTAAGGGGAGGGACACCTCGGTGCATTCAGGGACATCAGGACATCTGCATCACAAGCCGGACCGTGTTCAGCCAATCTCACTCCGTTAGCTAGCTAGCCCCACGGCTAGTATTTGGTTTCTGTTGGCACTAATAATGAGAACACCATGAACCACCACACATTCTGTAAATATGAGATCATCTAATACTTCTGAATATACTGTCAATATTTACAGAGCACTCGGTAATCATTTTTATGCACTTCTAGCTGTACTGGTGAACTCTCCTCTAATTTAATCGAACGTCATAAACTCATCACCAGCACTGATGTAGCTGCCGGCCGCTGTGCTGCTTTCACTGCTCATAGTCTGAACGCTGTATCTGAAACACTCCAGCAGAGCCAAGCCGGGCCAGACCGAACCGGACCAGGTCAGACCAGGTCTCTGTCTGCTCTCAGAACTCAGGTGCTGATTAAAAGCAGAGCGGCTCAGCTTCTAGAAACATTCCTTTGACGAGATGCAGCAGCTATAGTTAGACTCTTTAAAGGAGCCGTCCAAACAGTACAACTACACCCAAACTACACCCAGTACTCACTCTGAGGTACTAGTACTACTGCTGCTGGACTCATGTATTCATACATGAATATGATCAGATATGATCAAGAACCTGATCCTGATCATCATCAAGTACTGGTGAGCCTCGTTTAATGGGTTATTAAGAGTTATTAACTGAAGAGTTATTAACTGAGAAGTTATTAAGAGTTATTAACTGAGGAGTAAATAAGAGTTATTAACTGTGGAGTTATTAAGAGTTATTAGCTGAAGGGTTATTAACTGAAGAGTTATTAGTTGAAGAGTTATTAATAGTTATTAACTGAGGAGTTAATAACTGTGGAGTTATTAAGAGTTATTAAGTGAAGAGTTATTAACTGAGGAGTAATTAAGAGTTATTAACTGTGGAGTTATTAAGAGTTATTAGCTGAAGGGTTATTAACTGAAGAGTTATTAGTTGAAGAGTTATTAATAGTTATTAACTGAGGAGTTAATAACTGTGGAGTTATTAAGAGTTATTAAGTGAAGAGTTATTAACTGAGGAGTTATTAAGAGTTATTAACTGAGGAGTAATTAAGAGTTATTAACTGTGGAGTTATTAAGAGTTATTAGCTGAAGGGTTATTAACTGAAGAGTTATTAGTTGAAGAGTTATTAATAGTTATTAACTGAGGAGTTAATAACTGTGGAGTTATTAAGAGTTATTAAGTGAAGAGTTATTAACTGAGGAATTATTAAAAGTTATTAGCTGAAGGGTTATTTACTGAGGAGTTATTAACTGTGGAGTTATTAAGAGTTATTAGCTGAAAAGTTATTAACTGTTGCGTGATTAAGAGTTATTAGCCGAAGAGTTATTTACTGTGGAGTTATTAAGAGTTATTAAGTGAAGGGTTATTAACTGAGGCGTTATTAAGAGTTATTACCTGAAGGGTTATTAGCTGGAGAGTTATTAAGAGTTATTAACTGTGGAGTTATTAAGAGTTATTAGCTGAAGGGTTATTAACTTAAGCGTTATTAGATGAAGAGTTATTAATAGTTATTAACTGTGGCATTATTAAGAGTTATTAGCTGAAGAGTTATTAACTGAGGAGTTATTAATAGTTACTAACTGTGGAGTTATTAAGAGTTATTAAGTGAAGAGATTAACTGAGGGGTTATTAACTGAGGAGTTATTAATAGTTATTAGCTGAAGAGTTATTAACTGAGGAGTTATTAAGAGTTATTAGCTGAAGGGTTATTAACTGAAGAGTTATTAGTTGAAGAGTTATTAATAGTTATTGTCTGTGGAGTTATTAAGAGTTATTAAGTGAAGAGTTATTAACTGAAAGGTTATTAACTGAGGAGTTATTAATAGTTATTAGCTGAAGAGTTATTAACTGAGGAGTTATTAAAAGTTATTAGCTAAAGAGTTATTAACTGAGGAGTTATTAAGAGTTATTAGCTGAAGGGTTTTTAACTGAAGAGTTATTAGCTGAAGGGTTTTTAACTGAAGAGTTATTAACTGAGGAGTTATTAATAGTTATTAGCTAAAGAGTTATTAACTGTGGAGTTATTAAGAGTTATTAGCTGAAGAGTTATTAACTGAAGAGTTATTAAGAGTTATTAACTGTGGAGTTATTAAGAGTTATTGACTGAAGGGTTATTAACTGAGGAGTTATTAAGAGTTATTAGCTGAAGGGTTATTAACTGAAGAGTTATTAAGAGTTATTAACTGTGGAGTTATTAAGAGTTATTAGCTTAAGAGTTATTAACTGAGGAGTTATTAAGAGTTATTAGCTGAAGAGTTATTAACTGAAGAGTTATTAAGAGTTATTAACTGAGGAGTTATTAATAGTTATTAACTGAGTAGTTATTAACTGTGGAGTTATTAAGAGTTATTAGCTGAAGAGTTATTAACTGAGGAGTTATTAACTGAGGAGTCATTAAGAGTTATTAGCTGAAAGGTTATTAACTGAAGAGTTATTAGCTGAAGAGTTATTAACTGAGGAGTTATTAATAGTTATTAACTGAGGAGTTATTAAAAGTTATTAACTGAGGAGTTATTAAAAGTTATTAGCTGAGGAGTTATTAGCTGAAGAGTTATTAACTGAGGAGTTATTAATAGTTATTAAGTGAGGAGTTATTAAGAGTTATTAGCTGAAGGGTTATTAGCTGAAGAGTTATTGACTGAGGAGTTATTAATAGTTATTAACTGAGGAGTTATTAAGAGTTATTAGCTGAAGGGTTATTAGCTGAAGAGTTATTGACTGAGGAGTTATTAATAGTTATTAACTGAGGAGTTATTAACTGTGGAGTTATTAAGAGTTATTAGCTGAAGGGTTATTAACTGAAGAGTTATCAACTGAGGAGGTATTAAGAGTTATAAACTGAGGAGTTATTAACTGAGGAGTTATTAAGAGTTATTAGCTGAAGGGTTATTAACTGAATAGTTATTAGCTGAGGAGTTATTAAGAGTTATTAGCTGAAGAGTTATTAACTGAGGAATTATTAAGAGTTATTAGCTGAAGGGTTATTAACTGAAGAGTTATTAACTGAGGAGTTATTAAGAGTTATTAGCTGAAGGGTTATTAACTGAAGAGTTATTAACTGAGGAATTATTAAGAGTTATTAGCTGAAGGGCTATTAACTGAAGAGTTATTAGCTGAAGAGTTATTAAGAGTTATTAGCTGAAGGATTAACTGAAGAGTTATTAACTGAGGACTTATTCACTGAGGAGTTATTCAGAGTTATTAGCTGAAGCGTTATTAATTGTGGAGTTATTAAGAGTGAAGTGAAGACTTATTGACTGAAGGGTTTTTAACTGAGGAGTTATTAAGAGTTATTAGCTAAGGTGTTATTAGCTGAAGAGTTATTAACTGAGGAGTTATTAAGAGTGATAAGCTGAAGGGTTTTTAACTGAGGAGTTATTAAGAGTTATTAGCCAAGGGGTTATTAGCTGAAGAGTTATTAACTGAGGAGTTATTAACTGTGGAGTCATTAAGAGTTATTAGCTAAGGGGTTATTAACTGAAGAGTTATCAACTGAGGAGTTATTAATAGTTATTCGCTGAAGAGTTATTAACTGAGGAGTTAAACTGTGGCATTATTACGAGTTATTAGCTGAAGAGTTATTAACTGAAGAGTTATTTGTTCTGCTGTTGCTGCTCTTAAGTAGTTTATCATTTTATTTCTTTATATTGTCACCTTACCTTTGCTGCTGTGGGATTAATAAATACTGATCAGCTGATCTCTGATCAGAGATCAACAGCGCCTGATCAGAGATCAGAGATCAACTGCAGCTGATCAGAGATCAATAGCAGTTGGTGAGCTGCAGAAACAGTGCCCCTCTCCCTCTGAATATCACACCACACCTGTAAATACCACATGTGCTTCACAGGTTCCACAGCTCCAGCTCTCTGTGGTCTCCTCAGGTAAAGGCAAACATCTACCCAGCATGCAGTGGGCTACAACGAGCCGCTCAGCCATCACATCCGAGGTCACATGACCAGCAGTTCAGGTGGGAACAGTTACAGAGTTCACCTATGAAGCTTTTATTTTGTAGGAATGCAGCAATGTGGCAGCTGCACAGATGTTCAGAAACAGAAGAAGAGCAATAACGGTACTATGTTCTCTACCTGTTCAGGTGCTCTGCTCAGGTGCTCAGTCCACTGCCTGCTCAGGTGCTCTATCCTTTACCTGTCCAGGTGCTCTGTCCTCTACCTGTTCAGGTGCTCTGTCCTCTGCCTGCTCAGGTGCTCTATCCTTTACCTGTCCAGGTACTCTGTCCTCTACCTGTTCAGGTGCTCTGTCCTCTGCCTGCTCAGGTGCTCTATCCTTTACCTGTCCAGGTACTCTGTCCTCTACCTGTTCAGGTGCTCTGTCCAGATGCTCTATCCTTTACCTGTTCAGGTGCTCTGTCCTCTACCTGTCCAGGTGCTCTATCCTTTACCTGTCCAGGTGCTCTGTCCTCTACCTGTTCAGGGTGCTCTGTCCAGGTGCTCTATTCTTTACCTGTCCAGGTGCTCTGTCCTCTACCTGTTCAGGTGCTCTGTCCTCTGCCTGCTCAGGTGCTCTATCCTTTACCTGTCCAGGTGCTCTGTCCTCTACCTGTTCAGGTGCTCTGTCCAGATGCTCTATCCTTTACCTGTTCAGGTGCTCTGTCCTCTACCTGTCCAGGTGCTCTATCCTTTACCTGTCCAGGTGCTCTGTCCTCTACCTGTTCAGGTGCTCTGTCCAGGTGCTCTATCCTTTACCTGTTCAGGTGCTCTGTCCTCTACCTGTTCAGGTGCTCTGTCCAGGTGCTCTATCCTTTACCTGTCCAGGTGCTCTGTCCTCTACCTGTTCAGGTGCTCTATCCTCTGCCTGTTCAGGTGCTCTGTCCAGGTGCTCTATCCTCTACCTGTTCAGGTGCTCTATCCTCTACCTGTTCAGGTGCTCTATCCTCTGCCTGTTCAGGTGCTCTGTCCTCTGCCTGTTCAGGTGCTCTGTCCAGGTGCTCTATCCTCTACCTGTTCAGGTGCTCTATCCTCTGCCTGTTCAGGTGCTCTGTCCAGATGCTCTATCCTTTACCTGTTCAGGTGCTCTGTCCTCTACCTGTCCAGGTGCTCTATCCTTTACCTGTCCAGGTGCTCTGTCCTCTACCTGTTCAGGTGCTCTGTCCAGGTGCTCTATCCTTTACCTGTTCAGGTGCTCTGTCCTCTACCTGTTCAGGTGCTCTGTCCAGGTGCTCTATCCTTTACCTGTCCAGGTGCTCTGTCCTCTACCTGTTCAGGTGCTCTATCCTCTGCCTGTTCAGGTGCTCTGTCCAGGTGCTCTATCCTCTACCTGTTCAGGTGCTCTATCCTCTACCTGTTCAGGTGCTCTATCCTCTGCCTGTTCAGGTGCTCTGTCCTCTGCCTGTTCAGGTGCTCTGTCCAGGTGCTCTATCCTCTACCTGTTCAGGTGCTCTATCCTCTGCCTGTTCAGGTGCTCTGTCCTCTGCCTGTTCAGGTGCTCTGTCCAGGTGCTCTATCCTCTACCTGTTCAGGTGCTCTATCCTCTGCCTGTTCAGGTGCTCTGTCCTCTGCCTGTTCAGGTGCTCTGTCCAGGTGCTCTATCCTTTACCTGTCCAGGTACTCTGTCCTCTGCCTGTTCAGGTGCTCTGTTCAGGTGCTCTGTCCTCTACCTGTTCAGGTGCTCTGTCCTCTACCTGTCCAGGTACTCTGTCCTCTGCCTGTTCAGGTGCTCTGTTCAGGTGCTCTGTCCTCTACCTGTCCAGGTGCTCTGTCCTCTACCTGCTCAGGTGCTCTGTCCTCTACCTGTCCAGGTGCTCTGTCCTCTACCTGTCCAGGTGCTCTGTCCTCTGCCTGTTCAGGTGCTCTGTCCTCTACCTGTCCAGGTGCTCTGTCCTCTACCTGTTCAGGTGCTCTGTCCTCTACCTGTCCAGGTGCTCTGTCCTCTGCCTGTTCAGGTGCTCTGTCCTCTGCCTGTTCAGGTGCTCTGTCCAGGTGCTCTATCCTCTACCTGTTCAGGTGCTCTATCCTCTGCCTGTTCAGGTGCTCTGTCCTCTGCCTGTTCAGGTGCTCTGTCCAGGTGCTCTATCCTCTACCTGTTCAGGTGCTCTATCCTCTGCCTGTTCAGGTGCTCTGTCCTCTGCCTGTTCAGGTGCTCTGTCCAGGTGCTCTATCCTTTACCTGTCCAGGTACTCTGTCCTCTGCCTGTTCAGGTGCTCTGTTCAGGTGCTCTGTCCTCTACCTGTTCAGGTGCTCTGTCCTCTACCTGTCCAGGTACTCTGTCCTCTGCCTGTTCAGGTGCTCTGTCCTCTACCTGTGCAGGTGCTCTGTCCTCTACCTGTCCAGGTGCTCTGTCCTCTGCCTGTTCAGGTGCTCTGTCCTCTACCTGTCCAGGTGCTCTGTCCTCTACCTGTTCAGGTGCTCTGTCCTCTACCTGTCCAGGTGCTCTGTCCTCTGCCTGCTCAGGTGCTCTGTCCTCTGCCTGTTCAGGTGCTCTGTCCTCTACCTGTTCAGGTGCTCTGTCCTCTGCCTGCTCAGGTGCTCTGTCCTCTACCTGTCCAGGTGCTCTGTCCTCTGCCTGTTCAGGTGCTCTGTCCTCTACCTGTCCAGGTGCTCTGTCCTCTGCCTGTTCAGGTGCTCTGTCCTCTACCTGTTCAGGTGCTCTGTCCTCTACCTGCTCAGGTGCTCTGTCCTCTGCCTGTTCAGGTGCTCTGTCCAGGTGCTCTATCCTCTGCCTGTTCAGGTGCTCTGTCCTCTACCTGTCCAGGTGCTCTGTCCTCTGCCTGTTCAGGTGCTCTGTCCTCTACCTGTCCAGGTGCTCTGTCCTCTGCCTGTTCAGGTGCTCTGTCCTCTACCTGTTCAGGTGCTCTGTCCTCTGCCTGTTCAGGTGCTCTGTCCTCTACCTGTTCAGGTGCTCTGTCCTCTACCTGCTCAGGTGCTCTGTCCTCTGCCTGCTCAGGTGCTCTGTCCTCTACCTGCTCAGGTGCTCTGTCCTCTGCCTGTTCAGGTGCTCTGTCCTCTACCTGTTCAGGTGCTCTGTCCTCTGCCTGTTCAGGTGCTCTGTCCAGGTGCTCTGTCCTCTGCCTGTTCAGGTGCTCTGTCCTCTACCTGTTCAGGTGCTCTGTCCTCTGCCTGTTCAGGTGCTCTGTTCAGGTGCTCTATCCTCTACCTGTTCAGGTGCTCTGTCCTCTGCCTGTTCAGGTGCTCTGTCCTCTACCTGTTCAGGTGCTCTGTCCTCTACCTGTCCAGGTGCTCTGTCCTCTGCCTGCTCAGGTGCTCTGTCCTCTACCTGCTCAGGTGCTCTGTCCTCTGCCTGTTCAGGTGCTCTGTCCTCTACCTGTTCAGGTACTCTGTCCTCTGCCTGTTCAGGTGCTCTGTTCAGGTGCTCTGTCCTCTACCTGTTCAGGTGCTCTGTCCTCTACCTGTCCAGGTACTCTGTCCTCTGCCTGTTCAGGTGCTCTGTTCAGGTGCTCTGTCCTCTACCTGTCCAGGTGCTCTGTCCTCTACCTGCTCAGGTGCTCTGTCCTCTACCTGTCCAGGTGCTCTGTCCTCTACCTGTCCAGGTGCTCTGTCCTCTGCCTGTTCAGGTGCTCTGTCCTCTACCTGTCCAGGTGCTCTGTCCTCTGCCTGTTCAGGTGCTCTGTCCTCTGCCTGTTCAGGTGCTCTGTCCAGGTGCTCTATCCTCTACCTGTTCAGGTGCTCTGTCCTCTGCCTGTTCAGGTGCTCTGTCCAGGTGCTCTATCCTCTACCTGTTCAGGTGCTCTGTCCTCTGCCTGTTCAGGTGCTCTATCCTCTACCTGTTCAGGTGCTCTATCCTCTGCCTGTTCAGGTGCTCTGTCCTCTGCCTGTTCAGGTGCTCTGTCCAGGTGCTCTATCCTTTACCTGTCCAGGTACTCTGTCCTCTGCCTGTTCAGGTGCTCTGTTCAGGTGCTCTGTCCTCTACCTGTTCAGGTGCTCTGTCCTCTACCTGTCCAGGTACTCTGTCCTCTGCCTGTTCAGGTGCTCTGTCCTCTACCTGTGCAGGTGCTCTGTCCTCTACCTGTCCAGGTGCTCTGTCCTCTGCCTGTTCAGGTGCTCTGTCCTCTACCTGTCCAGGTGCTCTGTCCTCTACCTGTTCAGGTGCTCTGTCCTCTACCTGTCCAGGTGCTCTGTCCTCTGCCTGCTCAGGTGCTCTGTCCTCTGCCTGTTCAGGTGCTCTGTCCTCTACCTGTTCAGGTGCTCTGTCCTCTGCCTGCTCAGGTGCTCTGTCCTCTACCTGTCCAGGTGCTCTGTCCTCTGCCTGTTCAGGTGCTCTGTCCTCTACCTGTCCAGGTGCTCTGTCCTCTGCCTGTTCAGGTGCTCTGTCCTCTACCTGTTCAGGTGCTCTGTCCTCTACCTGCTCAGGTGCTCTGTCCTCTGCCTGTTCAGGTGCTCTGTCCAGGTGCTCTATCCTCTGCCTGTTCAGGTGCTCTGTCCTCTACCTGTCCAGGTGCTCTGTCCTCTGCCTGTTCAGGTGCTCTGTCCTCTACCTGTCCAGGTGCTCTGTCCTCTGCCTGTTCAGGTGCTCTGTCCTCTACCTGTTCAGGTGCTCTGTCCTCTGCCTGTTCAGGTGCTCTGTCCTCTACCTGTTCAGGTGCTCTGTCCTCTACCTGCTCAGGTGCTCTGTCCTCTGCCTGCTCAGGTGCTCTGTCCTCTACCTGCTCAGGTGCTCTGTCCTCTGCCTGTTCAGGTGCTCTGTCCTCTACCTGTTCAGGTGCTCTGTCCTCTGCCTGTTCAGGTGCTCTGTCCAGGTGCTCTATCCTCTGCCTGTTCAGGTGCTCTGTCCTCTACCTGTTCAGGTGCTCTGTCCTCTGCCTGTTCAGGTGCTCTGTTCAGGTGCTCTATCCTCTACCTGTTCAGGTGCTCTGTCCTCTACCTGTTCAGGTACTCTGTCCTCTACCTGTTCAGGTGCTCTGTCCTCTACCTGTCCAGGTGCTCTGTCCTCTGCCTGTTCAGGTGCTCTGTCCTCTACCTGCTCAGGTGCTCTGTCCTCTGCCTGCTCAGGTGCTCTGTCCTCTACCTGTTCAGGTGCTCTGTCCTCTACCTGCTCAGGTGCTCTGTCCTCTGCCTGCTCAGGTGCTCTGTCCTCTACCTGCTCAGGTGCTCTGTCCTCTACTCTGAGGATCATAGTTGTTAGGCTCAGCAGCAACATGCTTCATGTTTTCACACACTTTCTATTTCTATAAATAAAAGGGGAATATTCCAGAATCCACAGCGATGATGTGAGAGTTTCCCTCCAGCAAACACTGAGGCCACTGAGGGAGGAGAGACGGGAGAAGAGGAGGAGAAGGAGAAGAAGAGGAGGAGCAAACACTCACTTTTTCCAACCAACAACTCTGAGAAAATGAAGCTGGAAATGTTGGAAGCAGCTGAACAGTTTAAATACTGAAGCTGGAAGAGAATATAAGATATGAAGAGTGGAGTAAAGAGGAGGAGAATCAGCCTCTGTTGGTTTTCACTCAAAGAAACTAAAGTGTGTTTAGATGTCTAATGATTCCAGATCAGCCTTCAGCTGTCAGTGTTTGAGGGGCTGGATGGAAAAAAGAGTCTGTTTCTGCCTCAGTTTGGTCTGATGACAGTCAGCTGTTTCTATGGCAACAGGAAGAAATGCGCCACCAAGCCTCTAAACTTAATTTAGAAACTGAAATAAAGTGGAGAAATAAAAAGATCTGTTTCAGTTCAGAGCATGTGACTGAAACACAGGAGCTCCTCAAAACAACCATGAGACCAGAAATAATCCAAGAAACAGCGAGCTGCTGTCAGATGGGATACCTCAGTGAAGTAAAATATACAGACAATAATAATTTAATAAAAATAATAATAATAACTTCAGTTTTGTTTAAAAGTAGAACATCCAGAGTTTAAACTCATATATGAGAGCAGCAGAATCACTGGTGGGTAATAAATGTGTTGAACTCTCTAGATGAGAACATTTCTGAACCTGAAACCAAACAGGAAGGAACCTCTTTAATCTTCATCTTCAGTGGAAAATAACGTCGCTAGCTGTTAGTTTACCATTTCCTCTGATAAATCTGGTTTGTTGAACTCACGTTTTCCTGGCGGCACTCCTCCAGCGTGGCGTTGGTGGCGTTGAGACGTCCCAGCAGCAGCAGGATCTCAGCCCTCTGGCGGGCCTGCTCCTCCCTCGCTGCCTCCACCATCTCCTCCAGCGCCACCTTGTTCTTCGTGAACACCACCTTGGCCCCCTCCAGCTTCTCGGTGGCTTCCTGCAGCTCTGCACGGCACTGGGCCGAGCTCTTCAGGTCTGGAGACGTCGCCCACACCACGATGACGATCAGAGAGATGAGGGACCAGAGCGCCAGCAGGGCCAGCACCACGTTCTTGGCCGTCTGGGAGGACTTGGAGGAGGCCGCCATGGAGGTCAGCTGAGGAGGATGGAGATGAGGAGGTGAAGACGAGCTGCTCTCAGACTTTCTCAGGTTGAAGTGAGCTGGACTTTCCCTTCAGGCTGGGCAGGAACTCAGGGAGGGGCTCCCAAACCTCAGCCACACCTCCTGCCTCACCCCCCAGCACCTCCTCCACCTCCTCCCCACCCTGAACCTCACCCTCCATGGCAGCATTATCAAGTGCAGAGAGGAGCCGTGATCAACAGGAAAAAAAAAAAAAAAAAAAAATCATCACACACCCTTCACACACAGACCACAGTTTCCATGTACTCTGTGTGTGTGTGTGTGTGTGTGTGTGTGTGTGTGTGTGTGTGAATAGTGACTTCCTGTTCCCCAGCCTCACAGCGATGGACCAGGATGAACTTTGGGACGCAGAAATGAAAGTGAACACAGTGAATCCTCCTCAGCAGCAGCTCTCACTCTTTCCTGACCTCTTGCCAGCTGTTGGCACACAGCTGGCCCCGCCTCCTGCCAGTATGTCCCAGCTCCCTGATTGGCTGAGAGCGAGTTCAGCCCATCTGTAC
This sequence comes from Synanceia verrucosa, assembly GCA_029721515.1. Lineage (NCBI taxonomy): Eukaryota > Metazoa > Chordata > Actinopteri > Perciformes > Synanceiidae > Synanceia > Synanceia verrucosa. The sequence continues at coordinate 27,342,756 of CM056558.1, read as the reverse complement.
AGACGACCTCCCCCCCAACAGACTGGAGTTTCTCGGTTCACTGTCATTATTAAAACTTTAACAAACATTTCAGGACTGCAATCAACTAAAATCCACTACAGCCGTATCAACATAATAGAAACAAAAAACTAGAGCTGTCAAAATATGATTTTTTTTAGGTATCATTTTCTTCTAGTTGGTCTGTCAGAGCAGAGTCTTCATGGTGTTGACTGGTCTGGTCTAACATTTAGTTTCATCCTCAGGTCTGTGACTGAGAAATAGCAGCTTTAGCCTGTTAGCTGTTAGCATCTATCTGATTAGCTGCACTAGCATTAGCTTAGCTCCTAGCTGCTAGCTCAAACAAGAAGTACTCCCCTGATGTTTTAATTAGTTTTTTTACATAAGGAGCATATTAGGTCTGATTTTTTTTTTTTTAAATAAAATTCAGAAGTGTATTCTTCTCCATGGCTGCAGCAGGAAGCAGGGAGCATAAAATAATATCCTGTTATGCTTTAACTTTAAACTAAACAAGATTAATGAGTTAACACTGACAGTCCTAATAAAAACATAACAAATGAAAAGAATTAACATTGTACACATAAGTTGGAAAATGAAACAACATTAAACTGACATTAATAAAAAAGTTTCCTGTGGAGGATTCAGTGACATCTAGTGGTGAGTTTGCAGATCGCAACCAGCTGAGTTTCCCTCTGCTCACTCCTCATCAAGACTGAGCTAACGTTAGCCGCTCAGCGCTAAAGTGCCGTTCCATCGCATAATAACACGACCTAAGAGCAAGAGGCTGGTGGTGCCATGGTTTAGCGCTCTGCCGCTACCATTAGCTCTAGCCTGTAGGCACCACATAAAAGTCATGTGACCTCAGGTATCAGCTAATTACAACAACAACAACAGTAAAGCTGCTGACAGCCGTAAACAACGGTAAAGCTGTTGTTTACAACTGTCAACAGCTTTACTATCAACAGTTATGTGGGGGAAACAAAAAGCCGTTCAGTCGTGACGTCTTCACACCTGCAGCAGCAACAAGCAGGAAACGGTTCATCAGTGTCGTCGTTGTCTGAGCCTCACATTCAGGAGATGAAGCTGACCCAATGATCAGCTGACCTCAGGAACAGGAAGTGGTCAGGTGAGGTCAGGTGAGGTCAACTGCTGCAGGAGCTAACATGCTAAGAGCAGCATTAAGTGCTGTCAGAAAGTACTATCAGAGTACTTCCAGGACTTCCTCTGCGTTTGTGTTCCTGAAGCTTCACTGAATCCAACAGAAAGAGTTTGTTTCTGTTCCCAGAATAATCGAAATGCTGCTGACAGCAGAGGAGGGAGTGTCTGCTGATGTATATCTGCTCCCACTGTTCACGACCTGCACACATTTACAGGTTTCAGTCTCTGTAGCGCCACCATGAGGCTGGAACACATCATTACACCTCAGCAGAGCAGACTGATCCCAGAGCAGTGGACCAGTACACAGTGGATGGATGTTCCCATGACGCTGACATTTAGCTGGCTAATGTTTACATTTGGTATCAGAAGAACTGGTCATTAAAGAGATAAATCATGAGCTGCAGCTGGCAGTCCAAAGATATTTAACTTACATTCGTATAAAAAAGAAAAACACAGCAAAGCATCATGCCTGAGCAGCTCAAATGTTTTTACTCAGTAAATGACTTAAACATTTAAACTATAGATTATTATTAAAATCAGCTTTTAAAAATGTATTATATGTTTTATATTATTATAATTTATACATGTTACATATTTTATATCATTGTTATAAATACATTATATAATTTGTAATAATATATTTTAGAAATACATAACATATATTTTAGATAATTATGTTATAATGTTAAATATTTTATATTAATATATTTTACAAGTACATTGTAGAATTAGTGATACATCTTATATATATATATATATATATATATATATATATATATATATATATATATATATATACACACGTATATACATGTATATACACACGTATATATGTATATACACACGTATACACGTATATATATTATAAATCTTATATAATTTGATATCATGATATTGTTATAAGCTCTAAAATGACAGCACGGACTGTTATTTGGATGATGACTCCTGCAGGTGTCTTGTGGTCTCTGACTAACTGTCAGGAGGTCTGATCCAGATCCACAGCTGCATCAAAACAAACACACTGAACCACATCACAGTGAAGAAGTCCTCTGATGTGTCCTCATACTTTTGTCCATCAGTGACTTCAGAGCTGTTGTGAAACGCTCTGCTGGTTTTCAGAATAAAAGCAGCTTCGTGTTCATCTTGTGGTTCAGTTTCAGGTTCAGCTGATGGAGTCTGTGCTGGTCTGTCTGGTCCTCCTCTCTCTCAGCGGTGAGTCGTTTTTAATTTTTACATCATGAATGCCTAAAATACATATTTTAAAACACACTTCAGCTCATTGATTCTTAATCTGGTTATTAAATGTCAACAGGTTGGAGAGCAGTTTGTCATTTCAGGACAATTTAAATTCCTTCAAATTAAAGCTTCTTGTCAGAAAGATAAGATTAAATCACTGTGAGACACTGAAAGAGACGCTAAGAGCTGCAACTATAATTTAATTTATCAGCTCAATGACATTATCTCATGATTCTGACTTTTTAATCTGATAACGTCATAATAATTTGGATTTATAAAAGTTATATTATTGTTTATAGGCACTTTCTTACATAATCATTTTTTTGAAACTGTATTACTGTATTATTATGTTCATTATATTTTCACTCATTATTAGAACTAGAACTACTTCATTAGTTGTTACATCCTCCGTGTTTTGTTGGTCTTACTGTTTATTTGTTTACATACAGCTCTGTGTGTTTGTTGTTGAGCCCTTTCTGACTGACTGAGTCTCCTTACTTTGTTTGGTGTCTTTAAGGTGTCTGGTTGCAGTATCACGCCGCTGCCATGCCGGCCTCCACTCTGCAGGTGAGAGTCGGAGAGGACGCCACGCTGCAGTGCCCCCTGCTGGGTGCCTCCTCCTCCTCCAGTGACACCTCCACCATCCTCAGCTGGTACAGGAAGGCAGCAGGAAGCAGTCCAGAGTTGCTTCTGACCTTCAGGTCCTCAAACGCCTCCCATGTGAGGTACGGCGCCGCCGTCAGTCCGGATAAAGTCTCAGCTGCAGTCGATGGCTCACTGCTGCTGCACAACTCCAAACAGAGCGACTCAGCAGTTTATTACTGCGGCATGAGTCAGGGAAAAGAGCATTAAAACAAAAGGAAGTGACTGGGAAGTGATGCAGCTAGTTAGCGCTTCACACTGGCTGCTGTACTTCTACTTTATTGGTTTTTAAATGAAACACCTGTGTGATGTCATGCAGTGCCATGAATGCACCTCTCATTAATGTTTTCATTGTTCTATTTCTAATCCACTGTTTACCATTTGTTTTTACCTTATTCAGTATTTCATTCTCACCACTGACTGACAGTGGTCCTCGGTATTAAACTTTTCCCATTTACATTAATAAAGCATTTGCTTCCTCTCTGACTAATATCTACGATATTAAATATTGATATTAATTATATTGATCCAGGTAGATCTCAGATATGATGACCAGTAGGCACATTCAGGTCAAAACAATAAAGGTTTGCTAAAATGACATTTCACTTAGAGCTTAATACTTCTACCATGATTTCTACAGTAGTATTAGTACTTTTACTGAGCAACTTCTGAGTGTTTAAAGCTTGTCTGGGACTTAATGTTGATGTTGATGCTGAACTCTAAGTGTGATGTGACACAGACAGCTAACAGACAGCTAACACACTGCTAACAGACAGCTAACACACTGCTAACAGACAGATAACACACTGCTAACAGACAGCTAACACACTGCTAACAGACAGCTAACACACAGCTAACACACTGCTAACAGACAGCTAACACACTGCTAACAGACAGATAACACACTGCTAACAGACAGATAACACACTGCTAACAGACAGCTAACACACTGCTAACAGACAGATAACACACTGCTAACAGACAGCTAACACACTGCTAACAGACAGCTAACACACTGCTAACAGACAGCTAACACACTGCTAACAGACAGATAACACACTGCTAACAGACAGATAACACACTGCTAACAGACAGATAACACACTGCTAACAGACAGCTAACAGACAGCTAACACAATGCTAACAGACAGCTAACACACTGCTAACAGACAGATAACACACTGCTAACAGACAGCTAACACACTGCTAACAGACAGATAACACACTGCTAACAGACAGAAAACACACTGCTAACAGACAGATAACACACTGCTAACAGACAGATAACACACTGCTAACAGACAGCTAACACACTGCTAACAGACAGATAACACACTGCTAACAGACAGATAACACACTGCTAACAGACAGCTAACACACTGCTAACAGACAGATAACACACTGCTAACAGACAGCTAACACACTGCTAACAGACAGATAACACACTGCTAACAGACAGATAACACACTGCTAACAGACAGATAACACACTGCTAACACAATGCTAACAGACAGCTAACACACTGCTAACAGACAGCTAACAGACAGCTAACACACTGCTAACAGACAGATAACACACTGCTAACAGACAGCTAACACACTGCTAACAGACAGATAACACACTGCTAACAGACAGATAACAGACAGCTAACACACTGCTAACAGACAGATAACACACTGCTAACAGACAGATAACACACTGCTAACAGACAGATAACACACTGCTAACAGACAGCTAACACACTGCTAACAGACAGATAACAGACAGCTAACACACTGCTAACAGACAGCTAACAGATAGCTAACAGATAGTTAACAGACAGCTAACAGGCAGCTAACCTGCAGCTAACAGGCAGCTAACCGATAGTTAACAGACAGATAACAGACAACAAAGCTACCAAACATCTAATAGACAACTGAGCTAGCAGACAAACAAACCGTGTAAAGAGTGGCTAAGGTTTACTGACGTAAACAGGTGTTTAGACTCACATCACATTGTGTGAAGTCCATACATCCTCTTCTCCTCCTTTAACCAGGTAGATCCAGGTGTCAGGTCACCCTGCACTTGTTTTAATAAGTTTTAATAAGGGGCGGCACGGTGGTGTAGTGGTTAGCACTGTCGCCTCACAGCAAGAACGTCCTGGGTTTGATTCCCGGCCCGGGGCCTTTCTGTGTGGAGTTTACATGTTCTCCTCATGTCTGTGTGGGTTCTCTCTGGTACTCTGGCTTCCTCCCACCATCCAAAAACATGCATGGGGATTAGGTTAACTGGTTAATTTAAATTGACCGTAGGTGTGAATGTGAGTGTGAGTGGTTGTCTGTCTCTATGTGTCCTGTGATGAACTGGACACTTGTCCAGGGTGTACCCTGTCTTTCACCCTAAGACAGCTGGGATAGACTCCAGCCCCCCTGACCCTATGAGAGGATAAGAGGAAGAAGATGGATGGATGGATGGAAGTTTTAATACATTTTAAATCAGATTCTGTCATCGATTTGATCCGCCTGTTTCCACAGTTCAGTCTGCAGTACCATCTCTCACCGTCCAGATTAAACCATTAGTCAGGGGGGCGCTGTTGTGAGCCCTCCTGCTCTCCAGTTAATTATTAACGACAAACGGAAGACATCCCATAATAATAATAATAATAATAATGATGATTTAAAAAATGCACTATAATGTAAATCTTTTTCAATCACATTTTACAATACATTAGACAGTGTATACTGTATATATAAATATATTACATTAATCAAGTAATTTAGAAAGAAACCACATCAAAACAAACACATTTTTTCCAATTTATTCGCACATGTATATTTACTCAAATTTATGTATATTGTCAGAGGAAGGCCAACTGTAATGTATTTAATTTATTACTTCATTTAATTCATATTTCATTATTGTTTTGTACAAATATTCCTACTGCTGTAACTTTCCCCATGAGATCAATAAAGTTTCGATTTATCTTGTTTTGAATTTCTTTTATTAAATCTAATATCTCACTATTACAGTTCAGTTTGTTCTCTGCTATCTGACTCTGAACACAAATGTTTCTGGAACACTGTGACAGTTAAAGTATTATTATTATTATGATTATTATTATTATTGTTTGATGTCTGAGGCAACAGTGAGGAAGTTTCCTGTTTTTCTGTCTCACCAACGGTCGATCTGATCCCAGAGCAGCGTCTCTCCTCTGGAGACTGTCGCTGTTCTGGTCCAGTGGTTCTGATCTTTCTGGTCTCTCTCTGGTCTCTCAGATCTCTCTGGTCTTTGGTCTCTCTGGTCTCTCTGGTCCAGACTCTGGTCTCTGCTCCACCAGCAGATCTCTCCAGCACGGCAGAAACTCGGCTGTTTAAGGTAAAAATAAACCATCATTTGGACGTTAAAATAATATTAGAAAAACAATTAATTTTCATTTAAAAAACAACATTGAGCTTCGTTTAAGATGGATACATTAATGTGGGATTTTTATTCACATGATGATCAGTAAAATGATTGTTTGCAGAATAATTGATCCTCACAGAGACAGAAGACTGTAGGATGCAGACAGCACTGATCTTCATCATCCTCCTGAGGTGAGACTCCTTCAACTGTCTAATCAGTTTATCAGTAGTCTGATCAGTTTATCAGTAGTCTGATCAGTTAATCAATAGTCTCTCCTCCCAGCAGACAGTCACTCTCCTTCTCGATGGTTTTCAGTGCAGGGACTGAGCTGCTGGTGAACACTGATGAAGTATCAGCTGATTGTGACGAAGAGGATCTTTTCCATCGTCACAACAAGACGAAAGGTCAGAAAACAGTTTAGAGACAGATGAGCTGAGTAGTTGTTCTGTGTCTCTCTGTAGTTGTTCTGTGTCTCTCTGTAGTTGTCTTGTGTCTTTCTGTAGTTGTTTTATGTCTCTCTGTAGTTGTTTTATGTCTCTCTGTAGTTGTCTTGTGTCTTTCTGTAGTTGTTTTATGTCTCTCTGTAGTTGTCTTGTGTCTTTCTGTAGTTGTTTTATGTCTCTCTGTAGTTGTTTTATGTCTCTCTGTAGTTGTTGTATCTCTCTGTGGTTGTCTTGTGTCTCTCTGTAGTTGTCTTGTGTCTTTCTATAGTTGTTTTATGTCTCTCTGTAGTTGTTGTATCTCTCTGTAGTTGTCTTGTGTCTCTCTGTAGTTGTTTGGTGTCTCTCTGTAGTTGATCTGTGTCTCTCTATAGTTGTTTTATGTCTCTCTGTAGTTGTCTTGTGTCTTTCTATAGTTGTTTTATGTCTCTCTGTAGTTGTCTTGTGTCTCTCTGTAGTTGTCTTGTGTCTCTCTGTAGTTGTTTAGTGTCTCTCTGTAGTTGTTCTGTGTCTCTCTGTAGTTGTTTTATGTCTCTCTGTAGTTGTCTTGTGTCTTTCTATAGTTGTTTTATGTCTCTCTGTAGTTGTCTTGTGTCTCTCTGTAGTTGTTTAGTGTCTCTCTGTAGTTGTTCTGTGTCTCTCTGTAGTTGTTTTATGTCTCTCTTTAGTTGTCTTGTGTCTTTCTGTAGTTGTTCGGTGTCTCTCTGTAGTTGTCTTGTGTCTTTCTGTAGTTGTTTGGTGTTTCTCTGTAGTTGTTGTATCTCTCTGTAGTTGTTTGGTGTCTCTCTGTAGTTGTTCTGTGTCTCTCTGTAGTTGTTTTATGTCTCTCTGTAGTTGTCTTGTGTCTTTCTGTAGTTGTTTGGTGTCTCTCTGTAGTTGTTCTGTGTCTCTCTGTAGTTGTCTTGTGTCTTTCTGTAGTTGTTTTATGTCTCTCTGTAGTTGTCTTGTGTCTCTCTGTAGTTTATGTCTCTCTGTAGTTGTCTTGTGTCTCTCTGTAGTTGTTTAGTGTCTCTCTGTAGTTGTTCTGTGTCTCTCTGTAGTTGTTTTATGTCGTCTGTAGTTGTCTTGTGTCTTTCTGTAGTTGTTTTATGTCTCTCTGTAGTTGATCTGTGTCTCTCTATAGTTGTTTTATGTCTCTCTGTAGTTGTCTTGTCTTTCTGTAGTTGTTTTATGTTGTTTTATGTCTCTCTGTAGTTGTCTTGTGTCTTTCTGTAGTTGTTTTATGTCTCTCTGTAGTTGTTGTATCTCTCTGTAGTTGTTTTGTAGTTGTTTGGTGTCTCTCTGTAGTTGTTCTGTGTCTCTCTGTAGTTGTTTTATGTCTCTCTTTAGTTGTCTTGTGTCTTTCTGTAGTTGTTTGGTGTTTCTCTGTAGTTGTTGTATCTCTCTGTAGTTGTTCTGTGTCTCTCTGTAGTTGTTTTATGTCTCTCTGTAGTTGTCTTGTGTCTCTCTGTAGTTTATGTCTCTCTTTAGTTGTCTTGTGTCTTTCTGTAGTTGTTTGGTGTTTCTCTGTAGTTGTTGTATCTCTCTGTAGTTGTTCTGTGTCTCTCTGTAGTTGTTTTATGTCTCTCTGTAGTTGTCTTGTGTCTTTCTGTAGTTGTTTTATGTTTCTCTGTAGTTGTTCGGTGTCTCTCTGTAGTTGTTTTATGTCTCTCTTTAGTTGTCTTGTGTCTTTCTGTAGTTGTTTGGTGTTTCTCTGTAGTTGTTGTATCTCTCTGTAGTTGTTCTGTGTCTCTCTGTAGTTGTTTTATGTCTCTCTGTAGTTGTCTTGTGTCTCTCTGTAGTTTATGTCTCTCTGTAGTTGTCTTGTGTCTTTCTGTAGTTGTTTGGTGTTTCTCTGTAGTTGTTGTATCTCTCTGTAGTTGTTTGGTGTCTCTCTGTAGTTGTTCTGTGTCTCTCTGTAGTTGTTTTATGTCTCTCTGTAGTTGTCTTGTGTCTTTCTGTAGTTGTTTTATGTCTCTCTGTAGTTGTTCTGTGTCTCTCTGTAGTTGTTTTATGTCTCTCTGTAGTTGTCTTGTGTCTTTCTGTAGTTGTTTGGTGTTTCTCTGTAGTTGTTGTATCTCTCTGTAGTTGTTTGGTGTCTCTCTGTAGTTGTTCTGTGTCTCTCTGTAGTTGTTTTATGTCTCTCTGTAGTTGTCTTGTGTCTTTCTGTAGTTGTTTTATGTCTCTCTGTAGTTGTTCTGTGTCTCTCTGTAGTTGTTTTGTTTCTCTCAGTCTCTCCATCACCACCAGTCTGTTACAGATGTGATGAATAAATAAATTCTTCTTTATTATTTTATTTCCTGTCTGCAGGTTCTGGGCCGTCTGTTCAGATTTTGTCGTCTGACCCTTTCTCTCTGGATCCAGATCCTCCTCACCTGCTGGTCTGTATCCTCACTGGGTTTGACTCACCTGTGCAGAGCGTCCAGTGGGGGGTCGATAACACCATGGTGACATCATCAGCTGTGTCACAGAGGAGGTCAGAGGGGGGTGGAGCCTACAGCGCCACCTCAGTGTGGGAGGTGCCAGCAGCAGACCGGAGGTCCAGGTCCAGGTCCGGGTACTGGTGTGGGACGATCCAGGAGGGACGAGTCCATAGACAGAAACTCTGCTCAGAGGACTGAGACCAGCTGGTGGTGGACGGGCTGAAAGACTGCAGGACGTCGTCATTAAATGAGATTCTGTTGACATTTTAAAAGTTGATCTTCAAACAGCTGGAAGATGACAGGAGACTGGATGTGTTCATGGATATGTTAATAATAAAAGTATGAAACAACAGCAGGCCGTGAGCCTCAGGTACTCTGTTCTTTACCTGTTCAGGTACACTGTCCACTACCTGTTCTGTTCTCTACCTGTTAAATCATCACATTAAAAATCACCACAACAATCAGACAAAAGAACAGAAGACTTGACTGGTTTCTATCAACTATCTTTACTGCAGGATCTTTATTCTGATATGATCAACAAAAATAAATAATACATGCAGAGATACACGCTGTCACTTTATATGGCATCCTTCAAAATAAAAAAGGTACGAGTTCACTCAGCAAACACAAAACACTGTTTACAGTTTAGCCCCGCCCACCTCTACCCCCTGACAGAAGCTGAGATAAATAGAAGCAAAATATTCATGTTTAATATATAAAAATACAGATGGAAATCAAATATACAGAGTACATGTGTTCTACCATGACAGCGACTGATCCAGTGAGTTCCGTTTGGCAAGAAGTTACAAACACCTGCGGACAGGTCAGGCACCTGTGGACAGGTGAACACCTGCGGACAGGTGAACACCTATGGACAAGTGGGACACCTGCGGACAGGTCGGACACCTGCGGACAGGTCGGACACCTGCAGACAGGTGAACACCTATGGACAAGTGGGACACCTGCGGACAGGTGAACACCTATGGACAAGTGGGACACCTGCGGACAGGTGAATACCTGCGGACAAGTGGGACACCTGCGGACAGGTCGGACACCTGCGGACAGGTGAACACCTGCGGACAGGTGAACACCTGCGGACAAGTGGGACACCTGCGGACAGGTCAGGCACCTGTGGACAGTTGAACACCTGCGGACAGGTGAACACCTGCGGACAGGTGAACACCTGCGGACAAGTGGGACACCTGCGGACAGGTCGGACACCTGCGGACAGGTGAATACCTGCGGACAGGTGAACACCTATGGACAAGTGGGACACCTGCGGACAGGTCGGACACCTGCGGACAGGTGAATACCTGCGGAAAGGTGAACACCTATGGACAAGTGGGACACCTGCGGACAGGTCGGACACCTGCGGACAGGTGAACACCCATGGACAAGTGGGACACCTGCGGACAGGTCGGACACCTGCGGACAGGTGAACACCTGCGGACAGGTGAACACCTGCGGACAAGTGGGACACCTGCGGACAGGTCAGGCACCTGTGGACAGGTGAACACCTGCGGACAGGTGAACACCTGCGGACAAGTGGGACACCTGCGGACAGGTCGGACACCTGCGGACAGGTGAACACCTATGGACAAGTGGGACACCTGCAGACAGGTCGGACACCTGCGGACAGGTGAATACCTGCGGAAAGGTGAACACCTATGGACAAGTGGGACACCTGCGGACAGGTCGGACACCTGCGGACAGGTCGGACACCCATGGACAAGTGGGACACCTGCGGACAGGTCGGACACCTGCGGACAGGTGAATACCTGCGGAAAGGTGAACACCTATGGACAAGTGGGACACCTGCGGACAGGTGAACACCTGCAGACAGGTGCTGTGTCCAGCTGTAACAGAAGACTTGGTATTTAAAGAGGAACCAAACTAAGCACTGAAGTCAGAGTCTGAACTGACCAATCACAGAGCAGACTGTGAGAAACAGCTTTTTTTTTCCGCTTGTCTTTTTACTGCACAATCACAGCATGAGTCCGTTATAAAATATGATGACTTAAACTCACCTGTCCTGTATAAAGTATCCAAAAGTGGCTGCACATTGATATTATCTGATCATATTAATAATGAACTACTTCTGAATCACGTGTCCTTAATAAAAAGGTGGAGGTGATTCTGGAGGTTTGGTTCCTCTTTAAAGAGAAGAGTACGGTGGCCGAGGCAGGACAAAAAGCAGACCAAACATCCCAGAATCACACTGGTTGATCCCACTGATTGATTGAGAGCTGATAAAATAACCACCGAGTTATTTCGTTCACTTCCTGCTCTCACGTCCTGTCATGTTTCCAAGTAACAACCTCAGGTAACAGCAGGTCATCAGCTCTCTGTTTGGTCTCTCTTGGCCACCGTAGCTTTGTGCATGAGTGGCTTTATTTTATTTCTTGCCTGTATTAATATTCTCATCATTTTGGAAGCCCCTGAACAAAGAGAGGTAGAATGTGTGGATCCGATAAACAGCTTTAATGACGGTCAGAGGATGAATTCTGATTTTTGGGGTCAAGCGATGAAGAAGTCTAATAATCTAAAAAACAGAGCAAACAGGAAGTGATGCTCATCTCTGCTGATAAGTGGAAACAACACTGAGTTTCACTAGAAGCTCACAAACACATCATGTCACTGAACTACACACCGGACAGAGAGAAGAAAGGGTTCAAAGTGAACAGGAAGCCTCTCTCCTCCATGCACAATACAGTTTAATAAAGTTTAATAAAATACAATCAGTCAGCTGCTGAACCCAAAGAACAGCAAATCCATCCGCCCAGTGCGGGTGACAGCCAGGCTAGCTTCCAGTCTTTATGCTAAGCTAGGCTAACCACATCTGCACACCTCACCTCTTAAAGTGGCAGTAGACCACAAACCAAACTGACCTCTGGTCTGTGACCAAAATGGCGCTCGTTTCTGATTGGAAGAGAGTTACTAAAAATGTCTGGCCGCTTCGTCCATTATCAGCGTGTGACTGATGTGTAAATATGATCAGTGGATATTAACACCTGCAGGTGTTCTCCAGGTGTGAACACCTGCAGGTTATACTGACTGGATCCCTGCAGGTGTCAGCAGTTAAGACAGACGCTCCTTCATTATGAGAACTTACTTCCTGTCGTCATCCACTTCCTGTTGTAATGATCCATTAACAGCAGGTGTGAATGTGAAGGTCAGTGATGATGTCATCATCACAGATGCAACAATTCATTTTGGTCACTAACAAGCTAATTAATGCATTGACTCACCTGTTGAGTTTGATTTGTTGAGCTTGTTGCTTTCTGACCAGCTGTCCTGATGGTTTCATCTCCTTCCTCCACTCTGGAAACCAGCAGCTCAACTGTTAGCATGTTAGCGTAGCAGCAGAGCTACAGAAATGGAAGCTAAATGTTCAATGCTAGCTCTGGATGATACTTTAGGTTCACTGATGGGAGGACGAACCTGAAGGGTCTGTTAGTCATGTGATCACTGGCAGTGGGTGGTCTCACTGGCAGGCTCCGCCCCTGCCGTGAAGCCGTTGCTGAGGCTGTTGGGAGGAGGCGTGGCCTCCTTCACCCTGGAGACGGGTTCCACCACGGAGCAGCTCTTCTGCGGCAGGCGTGGCTGGACCAGCATGGTTTTGGGGATGGCGGATGCCTGTCGTATCCCATCAGCCCGCAGGGGTGGTCTCGTGGGGGCGGAGCCTGTGGCCGTGACATCAGAGCCAGGTGGTTTGGGGCTGCGAGGAGGGGAGGGGCTGAGGGCACTTTGGTCGGAGGGCTTCGACTCATCTCTGATTGGCTGCTGGTCTGGATGTGGGGTTTCTTTGTCTGCAGGGGCGGGGCTTGATGAATCAGGAGGCGGGTCCTGCTGCATGCTGCTCTCTCTAGAAGCCCCTGAGCCTGGAATCTCACAGCTATCCGTGCGACGCCTCGAACCCTCGTGCATCCGGCTGGTGGCCACGACGGCCTTCATGGCAGCCTGCCGACACATCAGCATACGCACTGTTAAAGGTCCTGTCATCATCTAAACACATTTTTATCACTTCTCTCTGACTTCCTCACCTTCAGTTTGCGGCGAGCGTTGAACTCCTGCAGCTTCCTCTGGGCGGTGTCCATGTGGGAAAACCGGGCGGCTTTTCCCAGGACCCAGGGGTGCTGCAGGGCCTCACGGACACTGAGGCGCTTGTGAGGGTCCAGGACTATCAGCTTACTGACCTGCAGAGCAACAGACAGGGTCAGGACCAGGGTAAGGACCAGGTTCAGCTTCTTTATGACATGTCCTAATCAAGTCTGTCAGACAACAGGAGTCAGGTGCTGTTTGACTGCTGCTGTACCATCCAAGTCATTCAAGTCAACTCAACTTTATTAAAAAAAAACAACCCCAGCTGATGAGGGGAACCTGATGGCTTCATATGTCCAAGCACATCTTTTCAAACAGGCTCAGACTCTCAGACCAAAAGACCGTCCAGAGGTCAAGGCCTTTGAAACGGGGCCAAAACAAGTCAGCAGCCAGATCAGACCAGTTCTAGTCCAAGTTATAAGTCACACATCTATGGTCCATGAGTTCAAAAGAAGACTTGATTCCAGATTTGAGAAAAATCCAAGTCTAAAAAAAGTCCAGAATGGTCCAGGTCTCCTTAAATACTAATGACATGTGTTTATGACAGTGACAGTGAAGGACTCACCAGGTCTTTAGCGTTCAGGGACACGTCGTCCCACCATGGAGACACAAACTCGTAGTCGCAATTGAGGATTCGACTGTACATGTACTGATCCCCCCTCGGGTCGAAGAAGGGCTCGAACCCACAGAGTCTGAGGAACAGGAAGTCCAGCCCACAACATGGCCACCATTCAAGTGGTTATTAACCCAAGTGATGCTCAGACACAAAAAGACTTTAATAAATGTGTAAATATTAATCACCTCTTTTTCATAATAGTCTGTAGAAATACTTTCAAAAACATTTCCTCTCAGAGCAGTATGATAGTTAACAGTTAATGTCTGATTAACAGGAAGTCACATGATGTGAAACAGTGTGTGTCTGTGTGTGTGTGTGTGTGTGTTGGGGTGTGGGGGAGGGATGGGACTCACAGGATGTAGAGGATGACGCCCACCGACCACATGTCCACCTCAGGGCCGTAAGCGCTTCCCCGCAGGATCTCTGGAGCTGCAGGCAGAAGCTCACTGAGCGATGAGAAGTCCCACAGAGCAGCAGCAGCGAACGCATCACTGCTCATTAAACACACCTACTACTGACTACTACTACTACTACTACTACTAGTACTACTACTACTACTATTACTACTGACTACTGACTACTACTGACTACTACTATTACTACTGACTACTGACTACTACTGACTACTACTATTACTACTGACTACTACTACTACTACTACTACTAGTACTACTACTACTACTATTACTACTGACTACTGACTACTACTGACTACTACTATTACTACTGACTACTGACTACTACTACTACTAGTACTACTACTACTACTACTACTACTACTACTATTACTACTACTACGACTACTACTACTACTGACTACTACTACTGACTACTGACTTATACCGACTACTACTACTACTACTACCACTAGTACCACTACTACTACCATTACCACTGACCACCGACTACTACCGACTACCACCATTACCATTACTACTACCGACTACCGACTACCACCGACTACTACCATTACCACTGACCACTACTACTACTACTACCACCAGTACCACTACTACCACTACCATTACCACCGACCACCGACCACCACCGACCACTACTACTACTACTACCATTACTACCGACCACCGACTACCACCGACTACTACCACTATTACTACCGACTACCGACTCATTACTACTACCAGTACCACTACTACTACCATTACTACCGACTACCGACTATTACTACCACCAGTACCACTACTACTACCATTACCACCGACTACCGACCACTACCGACCACTACTACTACTACCACCAGTACCACTACCACTACCATTACCACCGACCACCGACTACCACCGACCACTACCATTACTACCGACCACCGACTACTACCGACTACCACTACTACTACTACCAGTACCACTGACTACCGACTACCACCGACCACTACTACTACCAGTACCACTGACTACTACCGACCACTACTACTACCATTACTACCATTACTACTACCATTACTACTGACCACTGACTACTACCACTACCAGTACCACTACTACTACCATTACTACCGACCACCGACTACCACCGACTACTACTACTACTACTACCAGTACCACTACTACCACCATTACCACTACCACTACTACCGACCATTACTACCGACCACCGACTACTACTACCACTACCACTACTACTACCATTACCACCGACTACCGACCACCACCGACCACTACCATTACCACCGACCACCGACTACTACCGACTACTACTACTACTACCACCAGTACCACTGACCACCGACTACTACCGACTACCACTACTACCAGTACCACTGACTACTACCGACCACCACTACTACTACCATTACCACCATTACTACCACTACCACTACCACTGACTACCACCGACCACCGACCACTACCACTACCATTACCACTACTACCACCATTACTACTACCGACTACCACCGACCACTACCATTACTACTGACTACCGACTACCACCACCAGTACCACTACTACCACCATTACCACCGACTACTACCACTACCACTGACTACTACTACTACCACCGACTACTACTACTACCACTACTACTACCACTACCATTACTACCATTACCACCGACCACTACCGACCACTACCATTACTACCGACTACCGACTACTACCACTACTACTACCAGTACCACGGACTACCACGGACCACCGACTACCACTGACCACTACTACTACTAGTACCACTGACCACCGACTACTACCGGACTACTACTACTACTATTACTACCATTACTACTACCATTACCACTGACCACTACCAGTACCACTGACCACCGACTACCACCGACTACTACTACTACCATTACTACCATTACTACTACCATTACTACCAACTACTACTACTACTACCACCAGTACCACTGACCACCGACCACCACCGACCACTACTACTACTACTACTACTACCAGTACCACTGACCACCGACCACCACCGACCACTACTACTACTACTACCAGTACCACTGACCACCGACCACTACTACCATTACCACCAGTACCACTACTACTACCATTACCACCGATTGCCACCACTACTACTACCAGTACCACTGACCACTACCGACCACTACTACCATTACCACCAGTACCACTACCACTACCATTACTACCGACCACCGACTACCACCGACCACTACTACCATTACTACCATTACTACTACCATTACTACCGATTACTACCACTACCAGTACCACCGACCACCGACTACCACCGACCACTACTACCATTACTACCATTACCACTACCATTACTACCGACTACCACCATTACTACTACCATTACCACCGGACCACTACTACTACTACCACCAGTACCACTACCACTACCATTACCACCGACCACCGACTACCACCGACTACTACCACTACGACCACCATGACTACTACTACCACTACCATTACCACCGACCACCACTACCACTACCACCATTACTACCATTACCACCACCATTACCACCGACCACTACTACCACCATTACCACCGACCACCACCACCACCACCATTACCACTATTACTACCACTACGACCACTACCACCACCGACTACTACTACCACTACTACCACCAGTACCACCATTACCACCGACCACCGACTACCACCGACCACTACCACCACTACCACCACTACCACTACCACCGACCACCACCAGTACCACTACCACCATTACCACCGACCACCGACCACCACCGACCACTACTACCACTTTACCACCATTACTACCACCATTACCACCGACCACCACCACTACTACTACCACTAGCACCACCATTACTACCACCATGACTACTACTACCACCGACCACCACCACTACTACTACTACCACTACCATTACCACCGACCACCGACCACCACCGACCACTACTACTACTACCACTTTTTACCACCATTACTACTACCATTACTACCGACTACCACCACCACTACCACCACTACTAGTACCACCATTACCACGACCGCTACCACTACCATTACCACTACCACGACCACTACTACCACCGACCACTACCACTGACCACTACTACTACTACCACCAGCACCACCACTACTACCATTACCACCGACCACCGACCACCACCGACCACTACTACCGACTACCACTACCACTACCATTACTACCATTACTACCACCATTACTACCGACTACTACTATTACTACCACCAGTACCACTACTACTACCATTACCACCGACCACCGACTACCACCGACTACTACCACTACTACTACCACTTTTACTACCATTACTACTACCATTACCACTGACTACTACTACTACCACTAGCCAGTACCACCATTACTACCATTACCACCGACCACCGACCACTACTACTACTACTATTACTACTATTACTACTGACTACTACTACTACTACTACTACTATTACTACTGACTACTGACTACTACTGACTACTACTACTACTAGTACTACTGACTACTACTGACTACTACTACTACTATTACTACTATTACTACTACTATTACTACTGACTACTGACTACTACTACTACTACTACTACTACTGACTACTACTACTACTACTACTATTACTACTATTACTATTGACTACTACTACTACTACTACTATTACTACTGACTACGACTACTACTACTACTGACTACTGACTACTACTACTACTACTACTACTACTACTATTACTACTACTTCTACTGCTGCTGCTGCTACTGGAACCATTCACCACAGATATTATACCATCTGCTAGTACTACTACACCATGTACTACTACTTTAGTACCTAGTATACTATATCATTGCCTCTTACTGTCTCAACATCTATTGTTTCTATCATCTGCTACTGTTACTACACTGTGTACCTCTACTACACCATGAAGTACTGCCACAGGAGGATCAACTCACCACAGTACCCTGGTGTACCACAGACCGTCTTCATGGTCACCTGGTCATCAATGATTTTGGAAAGACCAAAGTCAGCTGGAAGAGAGGAGGACGGCATAAGAACATAAATATATGTAAATATATAAATATATATATAGTATATATATACAGTATATACACGTATATATATAAATATATACATATATCTATAATATATATTAAAATAGGAACACATGAGTCAGTGATTCTTCAACTGTTGGGAGTCTGAACTAAAGGAAGAAGCAGGTGGAGGGAGGAGGTGATGGAGATGAAGGAGGTGGAGGAGGTTACCAATCTTCAGCGGAGCGTCCAGCGACAGATCAGCATACAGAAGGTTCTCTGGTTTGAGGTCTCGGTGCACGACGCCATTTTCATGGAGATACTGAAAAACAAAGTCAGCCGTCAGGTGAGGTAGAGGTGTGGAGGTGTGGCCTCCAGCATGCCCTTGTGCTCTCTGAACATTCACGACCTGTCCTCAGGTCAGCTGACACAATACTTCCTGTTCACTAGTTAGCATGTTAGTGTCTCTTTCACTAGTTAGCATATTAGTGTCTCCTTCATTAGTTAGCATGTTAGTGTCTCCTTCATTAGTTAGCATGTTAGTGTCTCCTCACTAGTTAGCATGTTAGTGTCTCCTTCACAAGTTAGCATGTTAGTGTCTCCTCACTAGTTAGCATGTTAGTGTCTCCTTCACAAGTTAGCATGTTAGTGTCTCCTTTTTTAGTTAGCATGTTAGTGTCTCCTTTTTTAGTTAGCATGTTAGTGTCTCCTCACTAGTTAGCATGTTAGTGTCTCCTTCACAAGTTAGCATGTTAGTGTCTCCTTCACAAGTTAGCATGTTAGTGTCTCCTCACTAGTTAGCATGTTAGTGTCTCCTTCACAAGTTAGCATGTTAGTGTCTCCTTTTTTAGTTAGCATGTTAGTGTCTCCTCACTAGTTAGCATGTTAGTGTCTCCTTCACAAGTTAGCATGTTAGTGTCTCCTTCATTAGTTAGCATGTTAGTGTCTCCTCACTAGTTAGCATGTTAGTGTCTCCTTCATTAGTTAGCATGTTAGTGTCTCCTCACTAGTTAGCATATTAGTGTCTCCTTCATTAGTTAGCATGTTAGTGTCTCCTTCATTAGTTAGCATGTTAGTGTCTCCTCACTAGTTAGCATATTAGTGTCTCCTTCATTAGTTAGCATATTAGTGTCTCCTTCATTAGTTAGCATGTTAGTGTCTCCTTCATTAGTTAGCATGTTAGTGTCTCCTCACTAGTTAGCATATTAGTGTCTCCTTCATTAGTTAGCATATTAGTGTCTCCTTCATTAGTTAGCATGTTAGTGTCTCCTTCATTAGTTAGCATGTTAGTGTCTCCCTCACTAGTTAGCATGTTAGTGTCTCCCTCACTAGTTAGCATGTTAGTGTCTCCTTCATTAGTTAGCATGTTAGTGTCTCCCTCACTAGTTAGCATGTTAGTGTCTCCCTCACTAGTTAGCATGTTAGTGTCTCCCTCACTAGTTAGCGTCTCTCTGCTGCTGGTTCATTACAGCTGGAGGAAAACATGTTGATGTGTTCAGGGGCTATGGGATGTTTCTGCTCTGCAGATTAACACTATATACAGCAAATACAACTGTACTGTAATCCCAACAGACACACACAGACAGGCGTATGTTTCTGTGGTAGATGTAGGTCAGCTGTGGTCAGATTGTGTTGATGTGTTTGTGTGTGTGTGTGTGTGTTAATCCTCTAGTTTTAATCTGTTCAGCAGCAGGATGGAAGCTGCTGTCATTACATAAGAAACCTGCAGCTGCTGCACGCTGTCACCGTGAGCAATGATGCTGCCGCCAGTAACACCTGCAACCAGCTACTGTAACACCTGCAACCAGCTACTGTAACATCTGCAACCAGCTACTGTAACACCTGCAACCAGCTACTGTGACACCTGTAGCAGTAACTGTAACACCTGGAACCAGCTACTGTAACACCTGCAACCAGCTACTGTAACACCTGGAACCAGCTACTGTAACACCTACAACCAGCTACTGTAACACCTGCAACCAGCTACTGTAACACCTGTAACAGTAACTGTAACACCTGGAAACAGCTACTGTAACACCTGCAACCAGCTACTGTAACACCTGTAACAGTAACTGTAACACCTGGAACCAGCTACTGTAACACCTGCAACCAGCTACTGTATCACCTGTAACCAGCTACTGTAACACCTGCAACCAGCTACTGTAACACCTGTAACAATAACACCTGCAACCAGCTACTGTAACACCTGCAGCCAGCAACTGTAACACCTGCAACAGTAACTGTAACACCTGCAACCAGCTGCTGTAACACCTGCAACAGTAACTGCAACACCTGCAACCAGCTACTGTAACACCTGTAACAGCTACTAATGCTTACTGCTACATTTACAACATGTGTGAGAGCCTGAATGCCTGACATTATTAAAACTAAATATGATGTAATCAGAATCACTTTATTTTTATTATTTATTCATCACACATTCTCATCACCACAGTTCTGTTTGGTCTGTTTAGCTAAAAAAAAATATTCATTATTTTAGCAATTATTCCCCCTCACAGAAATAAGCTGCTTAGTGTTGTGTAAGCAGGTCCGTGAACGCCTCGTCACTGGTTTGATGGAGTCTGCTGGAGACAGGAAGACTGTGATTCATCATCTGGAGGAGGAAGAACTCCTACAAAATAAATCTGCTCCTGAACAGCAGGAAGTCCACATACAGTCAGAGCAAAGAGGCAGAGTGTTAAAGGAACAGTGCAACATTCAGTGAGCCTTAAAGGAACAGCGCAACGTTCAGTGAGCCTTAAAGGAACAGCGTAACGTTCAGTGAGCCTTAAAAGAACAGCGTAACGTTCAGTGAGCCTTAAAAGAACAACGCAACGTTCAGTGAGCCTTAAAGGAACAGCGCAACGTTCAGTGAGCCTTAAAGGAACAGCGTAACGTTCAGTGAGCCTTAAAAGAACAGCGTAACGTTCAGTGAGCCTTAAAAGAACAACGCAACGTTCAGTGAGCCTTAAAGGAACAGCGCAACGTTCAGTGAGCCTTAAAGGAACAGCGTAACGTTCAGTGAGCCTTAAAAGAACAACGCAACGTTCAGTGAGCCTTAAAGGAACAGCGCAACGTTCAGTGAGCCTTAAAGGAACAGCGTAACGTTCAGTGAGCCTTAAAGGAAGAGTACAACGTTCAGTGAGCCTTAAAGGAACAGCGTAACGTTCAGTGAGCCTTAAAGGAAGAGTACAACGTTCAGTGAGCCTTAAAGGAACAGTGCAATGTTCAGTGAGCCTTAAAAGAACAGTGCAACGTTCAGTGAGCCTTAAAGGAAGAGTACAACGTTCAGTGAGCCTTAAAGGAACAGTGCAATGTTCAGTGAGCCTTAAAAGAACAGTACAATGTTCAGTGAGCCTTAAAGGAACAGTACAACGTTCAGTGAGCCTTAAAGGAACAGTCAGCGAGCTGTGACCACCTTTGCTACCTCACTGATGTTTGTTCTGTTGTTGACGTCAACAAACAACAGACGACGACCAGAAGAAAGAAATCTGGAGAGTTGATCACTGGTTCAGTCTGAGACTGAACAGAGATGAGGACGTGAACACACAGACAGAGCTGGGTTTTACTGACACAGAGAGCAGACTGTGAATGCAGCAGACTCACCGCCACGGCCTCCAGGATCTGTTTGATGACGTGAGCGGCGTCTCTCTCGCTGTAGTAACCTCGCTCCACGATCCTGCAGGTAAAGACCAGGTAGAAACGTCACACATCCTCAGTATATTTACTGCACTTAACAATAACAAATTAACAATAAGTTGAGGTACTTGTACTTTATGTATAACTTCTACTTCTTTTCTACTAGATCTCAGAGTAGTTTTACTTTTTACTTTTTCACACTGTGGAACTTGAATTATCTCTTGTGTATATAATATGATAGTTCTATACTTAATAATTACTGCATAAAAACATATTTTCCTGACACCAGTGACAGAATCCATCAGTGCAGTCTTTTTTAAAATCAGTTTGTCTGGTCATGCTGCAGAGAGCTTTAGTGGTTTGGGCTGCTGCTGTGGATGAATGTGATCAATAAAGTGATAATAAAGATGAATAGTGAGAAGCATGAGATATTTAGGGAGCTCATATTATTTTTTGAATGAATCAAATCTGAATGAAATGAAAGCTATTGTTTAAAACTTTCATCTTTAGTGTGAAATAACATGGAGTAATATGAAATAATATGGAGTACTACCTGTCAAAGAGCTCTCCTCCTGTCACCAGCTCCAGCACCAGAGCGATGTCAGTGTCCGACTCAAAGATCTCCTTCAGCTGGATCTGAGATCACAAGAGAAAATTAGAAGTAATATAAAAAATATCTTACTTCAAAAATGAATCCAGACTAACAAACAACCACTAAAACACATTTTTCTGTTCCGGAATGACAGGAAATAACTGAAAAGTTCAACATCTCATAAATAATAAGAATGTGCTTTGAGATTTTTTTCTGTTTTTTTTTTGTAAAATAGTAAAGTCTAACATTCTTGGATGATAACAATAATCATATTTTAGCATTAAAGACATCATGTTGATTAAAGATCTGCACATCCTGGTGGATTAACCATTACAGAACTGTTTTAAGAACTGTGTACGTGTATGAGAACTCTGCCACCACATGGATGGTTAATCCCATCTTCAGCATCAGTCAGAGAAACATACTCACGATGTTCGGGTGGGAAAGACGCAGCAAGACGCCGATTTCTGTGCGAACTATTTTCTTGTCGATCTGCGACACAAGAAGCAATATAAACATGTGACAGGAAGTGAGCTTTTATCTGAAGTATTAATGCTATGGTTAGCAATGAGGTCCAGAAATAGGTTAGCCTAGCTTCGCACAAAGACTGGAAGTAGGTGTTTTCTTTCATTCTATTTCTGCTCATCTTTTCTTTATTAAGACAAAAAAAATAACAAACATGAACAGAAGTATTTTACATGTGTATTTACATGCTGTGTCTTGTTAGCTAGATATGCTAGCTCTCTCTCTTTAAATCCCAGCTGTGTTCAATAAAAACTGATCAAAAAAGACACAGCCTGTTGTCTGCTCAGCTGTTTGTTCTGACAACAACAAAGGTTTAGGATAAAGCCACAAATCCAGTTCACTTCTCGGCTCTGCCTTACAAAATGTAACGTACAACATGTAAATCAGACTGAAGCTGGATTATACTGCTTGTGCTGAGCAAGGCTAACAGTTCCCCCTGCCTCCAGGCTTTGTGCTAAGCTAGGCTAACAGTTCCCCCTGCCTCCAGGCTTTGTGCTAAGCTAGGTTAACCGTTCCCCCTGCCTCCAGGCTTTGTGCTGATCAAGGCTAACAGTTCCCCCTGCCTCCAGGCTTTGTGCTAAGCTAGGTTAACCGTTCCCCCTGCCTCCAGGCTTTGTGCTAAGCTAGGCTAACAGTTCCCCCTGCCTCCAGGCTTTGTGCTAAGCTAGGCTAACAGTTCCCCCTGCCTCCAGGCTTTGTGCTAAGCTAGGCTAACTGTTCCCCCTGCCTCCAGGCTTTGTGCTAAGCTAGGTTAACCGTTCCCCCTGCCTCCAGGCTTTGTGCTGAGCAAGGCTAACAATTCCCCCTGACTCCAGGCTTTGTGCTAAGCTAGACTAACAGTTCCCCCTGCCTCCAGGCTATGTGCTAAGCTAGGCTAACAATTCTCCCTGCCTCCAGGCTTTGTGCTAAGCAAGGCTAACCGTTCCCCCTGCCTCCAGGCTTTGTGCTAAGCTAGGCTAACAGTTCCCCCTGCCTCCAGGCTTTGTGCTAAGCTAGGCTAACCGTTCCCCCTGCCTCCAGGCTATGTGCTAAGCTAGGCTAACAATTCTCCCTGCCTCCAGGCTTTGTGCTAAGCAAGGCTAACTGTTCCCCCTGCCTCCAGGCTTTGTGCTAAGCTAGGCTAACAGTTCCCCCTGCCTCCAGGCTTTGTGCTAAGCTAGGCTAACCGTTCCCCCTGCCTCCAGGCTTTGTGCTGAGCAAGGCTAACCATTCCTCCTGCCTCCAGGCTTTGTGCTAAGCTAGGCTAACAGTTCCCCCTGCCTCCAGGCTTTGTGCTAAGCTAGGCTAACAGTTCCCCCTGCCTCCAGGCTTTGTGCTAAGCTAGGCTAACAGTTCCCCCTGCCTCCAGGCTTTGTGCTAAGCTAGGCTAACAGTTCCCCCTGCCTCCAGGCTTTGTGATAAGCTAAGTTAATCATTTCCTGTCCACCAATCTTCTTTTCCCAGGAGGTGAAGTCATGACTTGCCCTACTCTGTCTCTGATTAGCTAGCTCTCTTAGTTAGGTTTAGGGAGTGAGTTTGGGTAGGATTGGGGCAGAATATCAGCCAATCAGAGGCAGAGTAGAGCAGGCATCACTTCCTGGTTCCATGTTACTGAAAAGTTCTCTGACCGTTTTCTTGAGGACTTTGAGGGCGAAAGGTTTCTGGGTCTGTTTCTCCTCACAGCGGTACACGATGGACGTCGCTCCTCTGGAAGGAAACACAAAACAACGAAGAACAGAGATGAACCTGAGCACACCTGGCCAGGTGTTCAGGGCTGTTAGTGAACAATACATTGAGCTCTGACACTTGCATACTTTTACTACAGGAGAGACTTTAATGCAGGACTTAGATGAAGTATTTATGAGGTCTTTATAAGAGCATTTACTTAAGTTAAATACCAGTACCACACTGTGATACTACAGTAAAACACCTGCATTCAAAACGTTACTGAAATAAAAGTGTGTAGCTATCAGAAGCAACTTGTATTTAGAAAGTATCAAAGATAAAAGTACCCCAGTTATACTATTAGAAACTATTATAATATTCAGCTTTTATCACTGATGAACAATAACAGTAAAATGTCTTTTATAGTATTTTAATGTTGGACTTTTCAAAGTGCAGTCAATTTGAAATTGTTTGTAGTACTGGTAGGTAGATATATTATTTTTTGTATAAAGTAACTAGTAGTGATCAGTGCTAATACCACACTGTTTCATGCCTGGTAACATGGAGTACTCCCACAGAGTGGTATTAGTACTTTTACTGCAGTACAGGACCTGAATATGTCAGTATGCTCATAAATAACATGATGTGAGTTATTCTGCTGGGACAGATGGAGGAAACAGATCCTGGTCCGTCTCCATAGCAACAGGACACCTGGTAACAGAGCTAGTGGCGGCTGCTCACACTGACATCATTTCACTGTTTCCACAGAGCTGTTGTTGTTGTTGTTCACTGAAACAACAACAACAACAGCTCTGATCTGGTAAACATGGAGTCACACAGACTGGCTGGGAGCTCACTGATTGGACAGTTTCTGTGATGTCACACTGTTTACCTGCCAGCACTACCTGTTTGATTAGACGAGTAAGAACTGAAACACCATCGGAGGACAGCTGACCAGTCTGTAAGCCAGTCAGCCAGTCTATATCAGTCAATATCAGTCTGTCCATATCAGTCAGTCTATATCAGTTAGTCTGTAAAAGTCAGTCAGTCTGTATCAGTCTATATCAGTCAATATCAGTCTGTCCATATCAGTCAGTCTATATCAGTCAGTCTGTAAAAGTCAGTCAGTCTGTATCAGTCTATGTCAGTCAATATCAATCTGTCCACATCAGTCAGTCTGTATCAGTCAGTCTGTATCAGTCTATATCAGTCAATATCAGTCTGTCCATATCAGTCAGTCTATATCAGTCAGTCTGTAAAAGTCAGTCAGTCTGTATCAGTCTATATCAGTCAATATCAGTCAGTCTATATCAGTCAGTCTGTATCAGTCAGTATCAGTCTGTATCAGTCAGTCTGTATCAGTTAGTCTATATCAGTCAGTCTGTAAAAGTCAGTCAGTCTGTATCAGTCTATATCAGTCTGTATCAGTCTATATCAGTCAGTCTGTATCAGTTAGTCTATATCAGTCAGTCTGTATCAGTCTATATCAGTCTGTATCAGTCTATATCAGTCAGTCAGTCTGTATCAGTCAGTCAGTCAGTCCATATCAGTCTGTATCAGTCAGTCAGTCTGTATCAGTCAGTCAGTCAGTCTGTATCAGTCAGTCAGTCAGTCAGTCAGTCAGTCAGTCTATATCAGTCTGTATCAGTCAGTCAGTCTGTATCAGTCAGTCAGTCAGTCTATATCAGTCTGTATCAGTCAGTCAGTCAGTCTATATCAGTCTGTATCAGTCAGTCAGTCTGTATCAGTCAGTCAGTCAGTCTATATCAGTCTGTATCAGTCAGTCAGTCTGTATCAGTCAGTCAGTCAGTCTATATCAGTCTGTATCAGTCAGTCAGTCAGTCTATATCAGTCTGTATCAGTCAGTCAGTCTGTATCAGTCAGTCAGTCAGTCTATATCAGTCTGTATCAGTCAGTCAGTCTGTATCAGTCAGTCAGTCAGTCTATATCAGTCTGTATCAGTCAGGCAGTCTGTATCAGTCAGTCTGTATCAGTCAATCAGACTGTATCAGTCAGTCTATATCAGTCAGTCAGTCAGTCCATATCAGTCTGTATCAGTCAGTCAGTCTGTATCAGTCAGTCTATATCAGTCAGTCAGTCAGTCCATATCAGTCTGTATCAGTCAGTCAGTCTGTATCAGTCAGTCTATATCAGTCAGTCCATATCAGTCTGTATCAGTCAGTCAGTCTGTATCAGTCAGTCTGTATCAGTCAGTCAGTCAGTCAGTCTATATCAGTCTGTATCAGTCAGTCAGTCAGTCTGTATCAGTCAGTCTATATCAGTCAGTCAGTCAGTCAGTCTGTATCAGTCAGTCAGTCTGTATCAGTCAGTCTATATCAGTCTGTATCAGTCAGTCAGTCAGTCAGTCTGTATCAGTCAGTCTATATCAGTCTGTATCAGTCAGTCAGTCTGTATCAGGCAGTCAGTCAGTCTATATCAGTCTGTATCAGTCAGTCAGTCAGTCTATATCAGTCTGTATCAGTCTGTATCAGTCAGTCAGTCTTTATCAGTCTGTCTATATCAGTCTCTATCAGTCAGTCTATATCAGTCAGTCTATATCAGTCTATATCAGTCTGTATCAGTCAGTCAGTCCATATCAGTCTATATCAGTCTATATCAGTCTGTATCAGTCAGTCAGTCTATATCAGTCTATATCAGTCTGTATCAGTCAGTCAGTCTATATCAGTCTATATCAGCCTGTATCAGTCAGTCAGTCTATATCAGTCTATATCAGTCTGTATCAGTCTATATCAGTCTGTATCAGTCAGTCTATATCAGTCTATATCAGTCTGTATCAGTCAGTCAGTCTATATCAGTCTATATCAGTCAGTCTATATCAGTCTATATCAGTCTGTATCAGTCTATATCAGTCTGTATCAGTCAGTCAGTCAGTCTATATCAGTCTGTATCAGTCAGTCTATATCAGTCTGTATCAGTCAGTCAGTCAGTCAGTCTATATCAGTCTGTATCAGTCAGTCTATATCAGTCTATATCAGTCTGTATCAGTCTGTATCAGTCAGTCAGTCTATATCAGTCTATATCAGTCAGTCAGTCTATATCAGTCTATATCAGTCTATATCAGTCTGTATCAGTCTGTATCAGTCTATATCAGTCTGTATCAGTCAGTCAGTCAGTCTATATCAGTCTGTATCAGTCAGTCTATATCAGTCTGTATCAGTCAGTCAGTCAGTCAGTCTATATCAGTCTGTATCAGTCAGTCTATATCAGTCTATATCAGTCTGTATCAGTCTGTATCAGTCAGTCAGTCTATATCAGTCTATATCAGTCAGTCAGTCTATATCAGTCTATATCAGTCTATATCAGTCTGTATCAGTCAGTCAGTCTATATCAGTCTATATCAGTCTGTATCAGTCAGTCAGTCTATATCAGTCTGTATCAGTCAGTCTATATCAGTCTGTATCAGTCAGTCAGTCTATATCAGTCTATATCAGTCTGTATCAGTCTGTATCAGTCAGTCTATATCAGTCTGTATCAGTCTGTATCAGTCAGTCAGTCTATATCAGTCTATATCAGTCAGTCAGTCTATATCAGTCTATATCAGTCTGTATCAGTCAGTCTATATCAGTCAGTCAGTCTATATCAGTCTGTATCAGTCAGTCTATATCAGTCAGTCAGTCTATATCAGTCTGTATCAGTCAGTCAGTCTATATCAGTCTATATCAGTCTGTATCAGTCAGTCTATATCAGTCTATATCAGTCTGTATCAGTCAGTCTATATCAGTCTGTATCAGTCAGCCAGTCTATATCAGTCAGTCAGTCTATATCAGTCTATATCAGTCTGTATCAGTCAGTCTATATCAGTCTGTATCAGTCAGTCAGTCTATATCAGTCAGTCAGTCTATATCAGTCTATATCAGTCTGTATCAGTCAGTCTATATCAGTCTATATCAGTCTGTATCAGTCAGTCTATATCAGTCTGTATCAGTCAGTCAGTCTATATCAGTCAGTCAGTCAGTCTATATCAGTCTATATCAGTCTGTATCAGTCAGTCTATATCAGTCTGTATCAGTCAGTCAGTCTATATCAGTCAGTCAGTCTATATCAGTCTGTATCAGTCAGTCTATATCAGTCTATATCAGTCTGTATCAGTCAGTCAGTCTATATCAGTCTGTATCAGTCAGTCAGTCTATATCAGTCTATATCAGTCTGTATCAGTCAGTCAGTCTATATCAGTCTATATCAGTCTGTATCAGTCTATATCAGTCTGTATCAGTCAGTCAGTCTATATCAGTCTATATCAGTCTGTATCAGTCAGTCTATATCAGTCTATATCAGTCTGTATCAGTCAGTCTATATCAGTCTATATCAGTCTATATCAGTCAGTCTATATCAGTCTATATCAGTCAGTCTATATCAGTCTGTATCAGTCAGTCTATATCAGTCTATATCAGTCTGTATCAGTCAGTCAGTCTGTATCAGTCTGTATCAGTCAGTCTATATCAGTCTGTATCAGTCAGTCTATATCAGTCTATATCAGTCTGTATCAGTCAGTCAGTCAGTCTATATCAGTCTGTATCAGTCAGTCTATATCAGTCTATATCAGTCTGTATCAGTCAGTCAGTCTATATCAGTCTGTATCAGTCTGTATCAGTCTGTATCAGTCAGTCAGTCTATATCAGTCTGTATCAGTCTGTATCAGTCTATATCAGTCTGTATCAGTCTATATCAGTCTGTATCAGTCAGTCAGTCTATATCAGTCTGTATCAGTCAGTCTATATCAGTCTGTATCAGTCTGTATCAGTCTATATCAGTCTATATCAGTCTGTATCAGTCAGTCTATATCAGTCAGTCTATATCAGTCTATATCAGTCTGTATCAGTCAGTCTATATCAGTCTGTATCAGTCTGTATCAGTCAGTCTATATCAGTCAGTCTATATCAGTCTATATCAGTCTGTATCAGTCAGTCTATATCAGTCTATATCAGTCTGTATCAGTCAGTCAGTCTATATCAGTCTGTATCAGTCTGTATCAGTCAGTCAGTCTATATCAGTCTGTATCAGTCAGTCTATATCAGTCTATATCAGTCTGTATCAGTCAGTCTATATCAGTCTATATCAGTCAGTCTATATCAGTCTATATCAGTCTGTATCAGTCAGTCTATATCAGTCTATATCAGTCTGTATCAGTCAGTCTATATCAGTCTATATCAGTCTGTATCAGTCAGTCTATATCAGTCTATATCAGTCAGTCTATATCAGTCTATATCAGTCTGTATCAGTCAGTCTATATCAGTCTATATCAGTCAGTCTATATCAGTCTATATCAGTCTATATCAGTCAGTCTTCCAGACCTGCCCAGCTCAGAGCTCAGGGTGTAGAACTCGTCCACGGCTCCGTCCCGTCTGGATCCGTCCACCCAGAACTCCACCGGTGCAGAACCAGGCCGGGACGTCGGCATGACGACAGCAGAACTCCCAAAAAATCAGGACCAGAGGACCAAGTCCAGGATCACACCAGGACCAGGACTGGTTCAGACCGGGTCAGATGTGACCCGATCAGATCCAGGAGCGGAGTAATCCAGATCAGATCTCAGCTTTAAATCCAGCTCGGTAAAACCAGATTAGAGGAGCAAAGGGGGTGGGGGGGTTCTAATCCAGACCAAGAGGATCCTCTTGCTCCCTGATCACGACCGGATATCAGAGCACAGACCTGAAAAATAAAACCACATCAATGTTTCAAACACGGCCGGAGCCAGAACCGGGACCCGGACCCACCCGGTCCAAACGTGTCGCAGCTTCCATCGGGCCTGAACCCTCTGATGTGGGATCAGTTCCGTCCAGTACCCCCCACCCCTCCAGCGGTTTATTCCTAGTTCCGCGTTTTTACCGGTAGAAACGGTCCGTCCGTCCCTCCGGAGCCCCGGAGCTTCCCGGTGGACATCCAGCCCGGGGGAGCGGCGACGACAGCAGCCGAGCCCTGCGGCGCGTTCACCGGGGAGCAGACAGCGAAGCACGGGCAGGCTCGGTGCGGGACGTCAGTGCTCGGTGCACGGTGCTCAGGGCTGTGGATCCCGGGCAGGGCAGCTCCAGATGTCCGCTGGATCCGCAGAGATGCTGCTGTAATCTCACAGCCCCGCCCCCTGCCCCAATCCGACCAATCACAGAGTAGCAGAACCGCGCTGTGATTGGCCGACCGGCCTGTCAGTCAGCGGAGCCTCAGCAACCTAAATACAGAAATAACCTAAATACAGAAATGTACATTAGCGTGATCTGGAGGCCTCGATCCTGCGGGAGTCAAACCCGCAACTCTGATTCACAAATAGGAGCCTTGCTGCGGGGAACCCCGGCACCGGAAGCCGTTAATATGTCGGGTCTAATGACAAAGAGCCAGTTATTAATAGTTATTCCTTTATCAAAGAGTTATTCATGTCTTATTTACTCGGTGTGACAATTAATTAAAACACTGAAGGAGTTTTAATGGATAGTATGTTTTCAACACAATACATTATGCACAATGCATTATGTAATAATAATAATAATAATAATATAGTCCTGAATTACCATAAATTTACACCCAAAATGTCAGAAAAATATTATAGTATATTATTAAGAAAATCTTAGTCATCATAATCATCATCAATCATAATTATGATTTGATTGGCCTAACTTTAGCCTCCAACTGCAATTAGCTCATAAAATACAACAAACAACAAGGAGGCAAGACTATATTTTCTTATTGTCTGAAAGAAAATATTTCAAATGTGTGGCTGACGATGTGAAGTCAATGTGATCCATCCATCCATCCATTATCTTCCACTTATCCAGGATCGGGTCGCGGGGGCAGCAGCTTAAGCAGGGAAACCCAGACTTCCCTCTCCCCGGCCACTTCGTCCAGCTCTTCTGGAGGGATCCCGAGGCGTTCCCAGGCCAGCCAAGAGACATAGTCTCTCCAGTGTGTCCTGGGTCGTCCCCGGGGTCTCCTACCAGTGGGACGTGCCCGGTACACCTCACCAGGGAGGTGTCCTAACCAGATGCCCGAGCCACCTCATCTGGCTGCTCTCGATGTGGAGGAGCAGCGGCTCTACTCTGAGCCCCTCCCGGATGACCGAGCTTCTCATCCTATCTCTAAAGCCTGGTTTATGCTTCTGCGTCGCAGCGACGGCGTAGCTACGGCGTAGACCCGACGCCGTCGTTGAGCATTCGAAGCTCTGCGTCGAGGGAACGCGTTGCTCTGCAATTCACCGCCAAGCTGCTAGGGGGTGTGTCTGTGTCTTTGTGTGGCTTCTGGGGGCTCATATCGGATTCCTTGGTTTTCTTCCGACAGTAAACAATGACAACTGAGATGGAGCTCATAAAATTTAAAAAGAAATGTTGAAGCACAGAAGACGTTTGCGGAGGTGGTCTGTCCGATTATTCCGTACCGCTCGTGCCGCTCCACAAATAGCGGTGTTGTTGAGCTGTTGACCGGAAAAGCAACAGCCGGAAATTACGTTCTGAGCGGACCAATCACAGTCCTTGCCGTTCGCGTCTCAACGCGTTGACCTGACGCATAGTCAGGATTTTTTGGAGGTGCGCGTCAGGCTAGGGCGTAGGGTCCGCGTAGGGGTCCGCGTCGATGCCGTAGCTACGCCGTTGCCGCAACGCAGAATCATGAACCAGGCTTAAGGGAGAGCCCAGACACCCTGCGGAGGAAACTTATTTCAGCCACTTGTATCCGTGATCTTGTTCTTTCAGTCACGACCCACAGCTCGTGACCATAGGTGAGAGTAGGAACATAGATTGACTGGTAAGCTGGAAGCTTCGCCTTTCTGCTCAGCTCCCTCTTCACCACGACAGGCCGATACAGCGTCCGCATCACTGCAGAAGCTGTACCGACCTGCCTGTTGATCTCCCGCTCCATTCTTCCCTCACTCATGAACAAGCCCCTGAGATACTTAAACTCCTCCACTTGGGGCAGGATCTCATCCCTGACCTGGAGAGAGCACTCCACCCTTTTCCAACTGAGGACCATGGTCTCGGATTTGGAGGTGCTGACTTTCATCCCAACCACTTCACACTCGGCTGCGAACCGCTCCAGTGAGAGCTGAAGATCACGGCCTGATGAAGCCAACAGAAACGCATAATCTGCGAAAAGCAGCGACGTGATACTGAGGTCACCAAACCGGACCCCCTCAATGCCTTGGCTGCGCCTAGAAATTCTGTCCATAAAAGTTATGAACAGAATCGGTGACAAAGGGCAGCCTTGGTGGAGTCCAACCCTCACTGGAAACGAATCCGACCTACTGCCGGCAATGCGGACCAGACTCTGGCACCGGTCATACAGGGACCGAACCGCCCGT
Source organism: Synanceia verrucosa (assembly GCA_029721515.1). Taxonomy (NCBI): domain Eukaryota; kingdom Metazoa; phylum Chordata; class Actinopteri; order Perciformes; family Synanceiidae; genus Synanceia; species Synanceia verrucosa. The sequence goes on along the minus strand of CM056558.1, from coordinate 27,309,625 downwards.
ACCCCATACTCCCGGAGCACCCCCCCCACGGGACTCCCCGAGGAACACGGTCGAACGCCTTCTCCAAGTCCACAAAACACATGCAGACAGGTTGGGCGAACTCCCACGCACCCTCCAGGACCCTGCCGAGCGTGTAGAGCTGGTCCACTGTTCCACGGCCGGGACGAAAACCACATTGCTCCTCCTGAATCCGAGATTCGACTTCCTGACGGACCCTCCTCTCCAGAACCCCTGAATAGACCTTACCAGGGAGGCTGAGGAGTGTGATCCCCCTATAGTTGGAGCACACCCTCCGATCCCCCTTCTTAAAGAGGGGAACCACCACCCCGGTCTGCCAATCCAAAAGCATGTCCCCGATGTCCACGCGATGCTGCAGAGACGTGTCAACCACAACAGTCCCACAGCATCCAGAGCCTTTAGGAACTCCGGGCGGATCTCATCCACCCTTGGGGCCCTGCCACCGAGGAGCTTTTTAACCACCTCGGCGACCTCAACAACAGAGATAGGAGAGCCCGCCCCAGAGTCCTCATAGGAAGGCGTGTCGGTGGGATTGAGGAGGTCCTCGAAGTATTCTCCCCACCGATTCACAACGTGCCGAGTCGAGGTCAGCAGCGCACCATCCCCATTATACACAGTGTTGGTGGTGCACTGCTTCCCCCTCCTGAGACGCCGGATGGTGGACCAGAATCTCCTTGAAGCTGTCCGGAAGTCATTCTCCATGGCCTCACTGAACTCCTCCCACACAAGAGTTTTTGCCTCGGCGACCGCCAAAGCCGCATTCCGCTTGGCCAGCCGGTATCTGTCAGCTGCCTCCAGAGTCCCACAGGCCAAAAAGGCCTGTCAGTGTGATACAACATGAAATTCACAAGAGGTGCATCATTATTGGATGTTCTTAAAAACAACATTTCAGCTTTCTAAGATATTTATGATTTTGGTACACAAAAGGGGAAACAGTAAATGAAATTATTACTCTAATACTAGTAGACAAGTGACGTCACATGACTTCATGGACTACGAGCCTAGAGGTCAGGTGACTGTCTTTACCTGTATCTGTAACATGTCAATTAATAAAGTTTGCTGAACTAAAACTTTACAAAAAAATTTGGATTTGAAATAAGGCCAATTCATTCACCGTTATGATATGAGTAATCATTTTTCAGCTAAATAAAGCAAACTCTGCATTATTATCATTATTAACCAGTTTATCAGGACACACAGCTCTCTAGCTTTATTATTATTATTATTATTATTATTATTATGGTGGTGTAGTGGTTAGCACTGTCCCCTCACAGCAAGAAGGTACTGGGTTCGATTCCCGGCCCGGGGTCTTTCTGTGTGGAGTTTGCATGTTCTCCTCATGTCTGTGTGGGTTCTCTCTGGTACTCTGGCTTCCTCCCACCATCCAAAAACATGCATGGGGATTAGGTTAACTGGTTAATTTAAATTGACCGTAGGTGTGAATGTGAGTGTGAGTGGTTGTCTGTCTCTATGTGTCCTGTGATGAACTGGACACTTGTCCAGGGTGTACCCTGTCTTTCACCCTAAGACAGCTGGGATAGACTCCAGCCCCCCTGACCCTATGAGAGGATAAGAGGAAGAAGATGGATGGATGGATGGATGGATGGATGGATTATGATGATGATGATGACGATCGAGTGACTGTGTGTTAATTAAACCCAGTACCTGAGCTCGCAGGTGTCAGGCTTCGCCCTGCCAGTCAAACTGAGGGACCAGTGGCCCAGCAGTAGTGTGACGTCAGCAGCAGCAGGACTGAACTTCCTACTTTTTAACGTCACTTTTTATCAACACACTTCTGCTGACGCGGCTCGTCCTGGGCTCCTGCTCTGCCTGCAGCTGCTCCCTGCAGATGTTTCCAGATGTTTCCGGGTGTCAACATGACTTTGTGCTCCGTCCTCTCGGTGCTTCTTCTACCGATCTGCGGGCTGCTCGTGTCCGCGGCTCAGGACGCGGCCGGTCCCTCCACCGGCAGCACCGCGGCGCCCAGACCGACCGTGACGAACTCCAGCGGGGTGAACTCCACTCACAGCGGCGGGAAGAGTCCCGGAGGCTCGTTTAACGGCTTCAACGTGGACAGCTCGATGATCCAGAGGGCCCTGTACGTCCTGATCGGCATCACCATGATCGGAGTTCTCTACTTCCTCATCCGAGCTGTGCGGTGAGAAGCAGCGGTCCTCTTCACACCGAAGTCCGTTCAAAAAAGCAGGGAATTAGCACCAACGCACGTTTCACTTACACACGCTACTTTATTGTCCATGAAGTGTGAAAAGAATTATTATCAAATGATTAAAAGTCTTCTCAGATCAGATGCAGTTTTTTACGTAACCCAGAATACGAGCATTAAATCACGAGGTTTCTGAATGTAGTTTGGTGTGGCGTCACCTGGCTGCTGAGAAGAAACATTAAAACACTGAAAATGTGAGCGGAGTTCTGCTGAATGTTTGGAGCAGCAGGATGTGGGATTGTAGAGCTATGTCCGTGTTTAAAACACTACAGAGGGACGTTAGTATGGAGGAAACATTATTAGAGCAGAGCAGTCCAGAAATGATGATCGATTAATGGACGTCACGCCGAACTTCATTCAAAAAACTTCCTATTTGACACTTTCTCCAGTGTGAGCTGATGTGTATAAACTGTCAAAGATGATTTATGCTCCTTTGGATCACTTCAGTGGCTACTCTTCAATTCGGTGTCAAATAAAACCACCTACTAAGTTTAGTTTAAGTTGAACAAAATGTTGAGCAGCAGTTAGAATATGATGGAGCAGCTCCACCTCCAGTCTGAGCTGCAGTGACAGTAACTATAAAAACTGCATGAATCTCGCCTCTGCCCAACAAACACTTTCATAAAATACTTCCTGTCTTTCCCTGAATGTGGACAGCCATCACACCAAACTCCATGTATTAATGTGTCATTTTAACATGTTGTCTCTGTGAACATCTCTCATATTATATTCATTTCTCTGCTGGACTGACAGGCTGAAGAAACCCACCAACAAGAAGAAGTACGGACTGCTGTCCAACTACGACGACTCTGTGGAGATGGAGGCGGTGGAGAGCGACGAGGATGACACGCTGTACGAAGCTCGCAGCCTCCGCAGGTCAGAGGTCAACGATGACACAGAACACTGCTGCTCAGGAAAAAGTGAACACGTCTCCCATCTGATGTCAAAATAAAAGTCCATTCATCCTCAGAGCAGTCAGCACTTCCTGTTTACCTTCCCCAAGCATGATGGGAACCGTCAATCAAAACTTATTATCCCAAAAAACAATACTATGAGAATAATGAAGCTGTTAAAAGTTCCTGATGTGATTATTGATCTGTCTCCTGCAGATGAGTGCTGCTGGATGGACGGCATATTGATTATGGATCAGAGGACTGATCGACGCAGACTGAAGCCTGAGGCCAAAGCTGCTCCAGCTGAGCAGGATAATCCTTATTTTTTAAGGTGGTATTGGACACTTCTGCAGATAATCATGATAATTACCTTCTGTTTGTCGTTATTATTATTGTCGTTGTTGTTTTCGGGGTTCGTGTGCTTAAACTACTGCAGACTGACTCCAGACCAGCTGCTCTGGGATCTGCACTTCCTGCCATCATTTTCTTGTTAACAGATGTCTCTGCTTTATTTGCTCCTGTGACTCTTTTTAAAGGTTGTATTTCTAACTCAGCATCATTAGAGCTGCAACTAACCATTACATTCATTATTGATTATTTTCTCCATCGGTTGATCATTTTGGTTTATAAAACGTGGATCAGTGTCTCAAAGATATTCAGTTTAAGAAAGCAGGAAAGAGTCACAGTTAAGAAGCTGCAGTCAGAGAATTTAAACTTTTATTTCATAATAAAATGACTCCAATTGATCCTGAAAGTAGCTGGTGATTCATTTAAACTGATGGAGAACAGCCAATACATGACGATCAATCACTTTATGTGTCAGTACGTCAATGAATCACCATTCTCTGGTCCATGTTCGTCCACCAGGAGACGACTTTCATCTTTCAGCTTAGAAACTGTTCGAAACAGGAAGTAGACGTCAGGGCGGATGGCTAGAAACAGGAAGTCGATCGCAGAGTGACTCGTTGAGCCAAAGCAAAGAGAGGCGTGTCGACTGGCTGCTTCTGTTTGTTCAGCGACTGTTTACGAAGCTGAGATCTGAAAGAATAAAAGAAGAAGATGAAAAATGTTTTTGTCTCAGGAAACGACTGCTGGCCAGTGAAGAATAAAACACATTTTATTGATTTAACTGACAGACTCTCAGGTCACAGCACATCGTTTGAATTATTTCAGTAAAAAGCTATACATTAATAACCATAATGATTTCAATATTTCAAGTTTTTCTTCCAGGAAAGTTTCAAGAAATGGTTTTAAAATATGAACACAGAAACATCTTGGATTAATTCTCTCAGTTTTAGAGATGAAAGTCTCCTATAAGACAATATAATATATGGCTTTTAAATTATTAGACATTCAGGATAAATGACTGATCTGGTTCAAGCAGTCCAGAACCAGAGAGTCCAGCTTCACCTGCTGCACCAAGACTGGATTCATGAAACCAGTCCTGGATCAATGCAGCTTCCTTGAACAGACCCCACCATGATTCACCATCGCAACGAGAACGGAGAACTTCTCCCCCTCATGGAGGTGAAGGAGGAGATGGAGAAGACTTCCTTAGTCATAAATCAAGGAGAGGAATCTGAATCTTTATATATATATATATATATATATATATATATATATATATATATCTATACTGACTCCAGACACTGACCTCCAGGAAGCTCAGCAGGCCTACAGTCATGGTCAGGATGGAGATGACCTTTGACCTCCTGAAGGGCCGTGCTGTCCTCCACAATGTGTCCTGATGAGGAAGGAGAGGCCCCAGAGGGCCGTCATACCTGGACTGTAACAGTCCTGCCGTCCTCCTGATGACCACAGTGGTCTGTGGTAAATTATTACAGTTATCATGGACGCTTTAAATGTCAAATGTGTTTTCCTTTCCTCATGGTGAGTGTCTACCAGCTGCATCATTGATGTGTCTGGATCTCTCCTCATTTCTTTCATTGTGCAGACATGTAGGCTCTTTGTTTACTCTTCTGATTCCTGCTTTCTGTCTGTAGAGTCACTGTGGACTTCACTTTAATAAAGGAGCATCGTGTTACTCTGGGATGGCTTTTCATATTTATACGGCATAAATAGTAAATTATCTAAATCATAATTCTCCCATGGACGAGTCTGAGAGTGTAAAAAGATCAGATTTTTAATCATTTTACACTTTATGAGAGTCTATCCTTTTGTCATCAAGTGGAAATAAGAACAACTACTAACCAAATAACAGCAGAATGAAAATGATTCCTCAGAGTTTTGAAAAATGACACCTTTATTTTGTAGTCAGGAGCAACAGGAAGTTACACACACTCCAGGATGGTGAAGTTACAGATGGTTCCTGTGGGACACCGACAGGACCGACCGACCCGAGAAGCTTTCCGGACCGCACAGGGTTCACCTGCAGAGCACTGAGACGACAACAAGAGTTACACACCACTGGTAGGAAATAAAACAGCAGAAGGCGCTGCAGTTAAGAGGAAGGCCACAGTGGTCTAAAACTGATCGTATTGATAACACTTTTCTTCCTGGGATCAATAAAACTTTTAGTGTTTTTCAAAAAGCTCAGAGTTTTTTGTTTTTAGATATTTGTATTCATAAAATTCACTGCAGTTAATAAAACTCAGAACAGAAAAAAAATCAATTGATAATATCTGATCATTATTTTTTTTTACTGTGAACCAATGACTCAGCACGAGCAGAAAGTCCATTAATTTAAGAAAAGACCGGTTTAGACCAGTTCTACAGGTAAATAAAGAGACACCTGGACCAGTTCAGACCACTTAAGACCACTTTAGACCAGTTCAGACCGGTGGTCTTACAGCAGGAACCCAGCCCAGCTTCTTCTCTGATGACGGCAGCTCTTTGTTCTTTAACCTCTCCAGAACTTCCTGCAGAGCTTCAATCTGAGGACAGAAGACCTTTCAAAATAAAGTTCTGACCTCTCAGGACATGACCACAGCAAATTAAAAAGTCTTGATGCACTTTAAGTGGACTGCAGTCTTCTTAAATATCGTGTTCTTTGTTCTCCTTTCATAAATGTAGACTGAACTCCTGTCATGCCTTAAAACCACCTGACTACAACTAAAGAACACAAGTGTGACGTTTTAAACAATAAAACACCACTTTACACTTCCTGTTATTCTGCCTGTCCAATAATCTGTAACCTTCATCCAGCAGCATTATTTATTCTTCTAAGTAAGTAAATAAACATAAGAGCCGATATAATAAACAAAATCAGACTTTAAAAATTATAAATGATAAAAAAACAAAACAAATAGGTGGTGCAGACTCACCAGTTGCTCCTCCTGTTGCGTCTTGATGGTGTCCTCAGCTGATCGCTCCTCCATCAGCTCCTCACTGCTCCCCAAAATTACCAGGAGCCAGCAGGAGGCGCAGAGGAGCAGCATCCTGCCGCTGAGCATGGCGCTGGACGGACTGGGATCCCGAAGGACTCGAACAGTGTGAACACTGAGCTTCAGACTGGAGGGTTTTTAAACGACAGCAGCCAATCAGCCAATATTTACAGTCTGATGACCTCTGAGGTCAGCAGGGAGGAAGTGACGGCAGGAGGTCTGTTTGTATTTCAAATGAAAAACCTGCTCCTGAGTCTGAGCTCTTATTTTGGTAGTTTTGACCATCGTTTCCATCAGTAAGTGATGTCACTGGAAACAAGCTACAGATTCAGTTTCTGTGTTTCCAGGCGGCGGCCATGACGTCTCTACGTCCTCTTCCTCTCAGAACGGCCTGGTCTTTAAGGTGGACAGAAGACGTCACATCTGCACAGAGCGGCTCTGTTCCTTTAAGACGCGGCCTCAGCCCGACAGGAAGTGGCGTGACGCTTCAGGGTCTCCGAGTGTCAGCGTTTACGTCAAACAGGCCGTGATGTTCCTCCTCCTGAGCGCCGAGGTCAGCGTTTAGCAAGCAGAGCCAGGTGTTTGACACAGACAGGAAATGATCAAAAGAACTGACATATCGATCCAGCTTCAGAGATGACATGGACAGGAAGAAGCACCTTCTTTAATAACAAAAGTTTACCGTTGGCCTTCATTTCATTCTCTAACAGTCTTCAGTGCGACTGAACCCAGAAACTCTGAACACAAACATTCAAACTGTCATTAAACTCTGAACACAAACAGGCTCTGAACAAACCAACTAAGAGCAAACAAAATGAGATTCAAAATATACAAAAAAATAAAAGTGCACTTTAACAGGAAATAAAGAGGGTCTTCCCAGCTGCATGTCGCTCCATAATTCCCTCTGGTTCTAAAGCAGAGAGAAATGAAATCAGGATAAAAGACGCTCCTAAGAAACTGCCTGCAGTTTCAATGAGTACATATAGTTTTCAGGTTAGTATACACAGAATCATTACATATATGAAAACACTGATAATAATCCTGCTGCCCTGACTCTGGAGCCTCCATTTCCCATGATGCTGGTGGATAAACATTTCAGATTCCAGTTTGAAACAGACTGTCAATCAGATATATGTAGTCTAATGACATCACTATGACATCATCAGGCCGCAGATGACATAACACGGCTCTACAAGTTTGAAAACCTGAGTGTATTCAGTTCTTACCTCAGTCTTTGGAGCTGGACTTGAACTTCTGATGAGCCTGAAACACATCAGCACAATTTAAGCTCTCCTCTCACCAGACTCCATTCACTAAAGCAGTAATTTAAGCTCTCCTCTCACCAGACTCCATTCACTAAAGCAGTAATTTAAGCTCTCCTCTCACCAGACTCCATTCACTAAAGCAGTAATTTAAGCTCTCCTCTCACCAGACTCCATTCACTAAAGCAGTAATTTAAGCTCTCCTCTCACCAGACTCCATTCACTAAAGCTGTAATTTAAGCTCTCCTCTCACCAGACTCCATTCACTAAAGCAGTAATTTAAACTCTCCTCTCACCAGACTCCATTCACTAAAGCAGTAATTTAAGCTCTCCTCTCACCAGACTCCATTCACTAAAGCTGTAATTTAAGCTCTCCTCTCACCAGACTCCATTCACTAAAGCTGTAATTTAAACTCTCCTCTCACCAGACTCCATTCACTAAAGCTGTAATTTAAACTCTCCTCTCACCAGACTCCATTCACTAAAGCTGTAATTTAAGCTCTCCTCTCACCAGACTCCATTCACTAAAGCTGTAATTTAAGCTCTCCTCTCACCAGACTCCATTCACTAAAGCTGTAATTTAAGCTCTCCTCTCACCAGACTCCATTCACTAAAGCTGTAATTTAAGCTCTCCTCTCACCAGACTCCATTCACTAAAGCTGTAATTTAAGCTCTCCTCTCACCAGACTCCATTCACTGAAGCTGTAATTTAAGCTCTCCTCTCACCAGACTCCATTCACTAAAGCTGTAATTTAAGCTCTCCTCTCACCAGACTCCATTCACTAAAGCTGTAATTTAAGCTCTCCTCTCACCAGACTCCATTCACTAAAGCTGTAATTTAAGCTCTCCTCTCACCAGACTCCATTCACTAAAGCTGTAATTTAAGCTCTCCTCTCACCAGACTCCATTCACTAAAGCTGTAATTTAAGCTCTCCTCTCACCAGACTCCATTCGCTAAAGCTGTAATTTAAGCTCTCCTCTCACCAGACTCCATTCGCTAAAGCTGTAATTTAAGCTCTCCTCTCACCAGACTCCATTCACTAAAGCTGTAATTTAAGCTCTCCTCTCACCAGACTCCGTTCGCTAAAGCTGTAATTTAAGCTCTCCTCTCACCAGACTCCGTTCGCTAAAGCATTAATTTAAGCTCTCCTCTCACCAGACTCCATTCGCTAAAGCATTAATTTAAGCTCTCCTCTCACCAGACTCCATTCACTAAAGCTGTAATTTAAGCTCTCCTCTCACCAGACTCCATTCACTAAAGCTGTAATTTAAGCTCTCCTCTCACCAGACTCCATTCACTAAAGCTGTAATTTAAGCTCTCCTCTCACCAGACTACATTCACTAAAGCTGTAATTTAAGCTCTCCTCTCACCAGACTCCATTCACTAAAGCTGTAATTTAAGCTCTCCTCTCACCAGACTCCATTCACTAAAGCTGTAATTTAAGCTCTCCTCTCACCAGACTCCATTCACTAAAGCTGTAATTTAAGCTCTCCTCTCACCAGACTCCATTCACTAAAGCTGTAATTTAAGCTCTCCTCTCACCAGACTCCATTCACTAAAGCTGAAACCACTGAACTCTAAAATGTGGCTTTAAACTGGAGTTTCTTTGATGCTAATAAGACACTATTAAAAGGAATCCAAACACATTACACCATTCCTGCTAATAAGCTGCCAGATTTCTCTGCTTTGAATGTTGTTGGAAATATCTGTGATAATGTAATTTAACCTCAACAAAACACTAGGGGTGTGTATTGGCAAGAATCTGGCAATACGATACGTATCACGATACAGGGGCAACGATATGATATATTGCGATACTATAGAAACAACGATATATTGAGTTTCTTTTAAAGAATTTAATTGCAGGAAAACTGTCATAGCATAGTAAACACAACGCTGTTACATGCTTAACCTCATCATCAATATTTGTTGTTATTTTATGATTATTTAAACTCAGTAAGATATTTTGTGCAATATGCCCACACAGAAAAGAAACAGGAGAAAAAAAATATATAAAAAATGTACTGAAATTCATGAATATTATGTGATTTACTCTTGAAAGTGGCCACTTTTGTATTCTTTTCATACAAGATAATAAAAAGAAGTGTAAGGATATTGTATGCATCATTCACTGTTGTGTGCTTTACATACAACAGTGAATCTGGATCTAAGAGCCTTAGTAAATTTTAACAAAATGAAACTTCTATGATTTGGGTTTTTATCAGAATAGCATATGACAGTAATGATACATACAATATCCTTACACTTCTTTTTTTATCATGTATGAAAAGAATGCAGAAGTGGACACTTTCAAGAGTAAATCATCTACTATTCATGAATTTCAGTACATCTTTTTAATAATGTGTTTTTCTGTTTCTTTTCCATGTGGGTGGGCTTTATCATGGTAGACTGATGATATTCAACAGTCACAGGCTGCTATCAGTTCCTCTTTAGGACACCAGGGTGAGAGTTTACCTTATGGTGTGTTCACTGTAAGTTGGAACCTGGAGCTCTAATCAACATAAGCTCAAAGTTTAGTGCTCCCAGCTCTTCCAGCCTTACAGACATACAACACATACTGTTTACATCAGTAGCAGATAGCATGAATTCTATGTCTGCTCGGTAAATACATAAAGCTGACTTTCCATCTTCAGTCTAATTTAAATTCTGACATGGACATTGTGACATTCGTCTACATTTGAACACACCATGAGCTGAGTCATGCAGACGCCGGGCTCCCCATACTGCTGCAGTAAATCCTGTTTTACCGGCGATGTTTGTCGCTTTATGCTGGGAAAGTTGGGTGATGGATAAATCTCAGCGGACATGTCCCCCTGTGCCCAAAGACATCTGAGAGCATGATTATTACATTCTTAAATGTCCTGAAAGTGCTTTTAACTTTTGTGCACCGCTCTCTGAGTGTGGTGATGTGTCTGTGCTGGTGTTTGTCTTGAGAGGGAGCGAGAGGAGAGTCCGTTCAGCGGCGGCTGCTGTGCTATCATCTCAGTGTATCGTTTGCAAACGCTTTGTCCAGCTTATTAGTGCCTTCTTTCATTTGAAAGCCAAAGTCTCATCTCTGTTCTGCAGACAGATAATAAAAGAGCAACTTTCTCTGGGCAACTGAATCAGTGAAGTTTATTCACCGGACTCTTGTGTAGTTAAAGAACCCTGCGGAAATTCAAACATCCTGACAGAATATTTCCACAACAATTGGCTTTGTTGTGTTGCGGACGCCGGTCAGCTCTCTGCCACTTATTTACTGTCCTTCTTCACTGCCTCCCTCACCACCAAAGCTGAGCAGCGTGGTAGCGGTACAGCGACACCTTGTGGAGCGGAGGAGCGCAAGTCGTTCTGGATTTAAAATTGGCCCAAAACATGATTATGTTGGGGTTAGAAAATATCAATATTAAGAAATTAAAAATCGATACGATATCGGAAGACAAAGTATCACGATATATTGCCATATCGATGTTTTTTAACACCCCTACAAGACACTGAACAGAGGTCTACCTGAGTGCAGCCATTCTAATGTAACTTTATCCTCCCACTGACCATGTAGCTGCCAGTGTGGAAACCACACATGTACCACAGCATCAACATGGAGGACGAGTCAACACCAGCCGGCCAGGAAGGACAGGGAGGAGGAGGAGGAGGAATGAAGGACATGGGGTCCTGGAGAGAGAGAGAGAGAGAGAGAGAGAGAGAGAGAGAGAGAGAGAGACCTTATTAGACCGATCAACGCAACAATAATGTCTTTAAATACGGCAGATACTGAGGGTTAACTCTACCACCAAGTCTGACTGGTGAGGAGGAGGAGGGAAGAAACAGAAGCTTTGATTGGTCAGTTTCTCTGGTCGGTCACTCTCCTGGTTTCCTCTCTTCTTCTTTTCTTCGGCTTCTTTCTCCACTTTCCTCTGATCGCTGGCTTTCTCTTTCACCTGCTGACACAACAAATAAACTCTCCTCTCACCAGACTCCATTCACTAAAGCTGTAATTTAAACTCTCCTCTCACCAGACTCCATTCACTAAAGCTGTAATTTAAACTCTCCTCTCACCAGACTCCATTCACTAAAGCTGTAATTTGAGCTCTCCTCTCACCAGACTCCATTCACTAAAGCTGTAATTTAAGCTCTCCTCTCACCAGACTCCATTCGCTAAAGCTGTAATTTAAACTCTCCTCTCACCAGACTCCATTCACTAAAGCTGTAATTTAAACTCTCCTCTCACCAGACTCCATTCACTAAAGCAGTAATTTAAACTCTCCTCTCACCAGACTCCATTCGCTAAAGCTGTAATTTGAGCTCTCCTCTCACCAGACTCCATTCGCTAAAGCTGTAATTTAAGCTCTCCTCTCACCAGACTCCATTCACTAAAGCTGTAATTTAAGCTCTCCTCTCACCAGACTCCATTCACTAAAGCTGTAATTTAAGCTCTCCTCTCACCAGACTCCATTCACTAAAGCTGTAATTTAAGCTCTCCTCTCACCAGACTCCATTCACTAAAGCTGTAATTTAAGCTCTCCTCTCACCAGACTCCATTCACTAAAGCTGTAATTTAAGCTCTCCTCTCACCAGACTCCATTCACTAAAGCGGTAATTTAAGCTCTCCTCTCACCAGACTCCATTCACTAAAGCTGTAATTTAAGCTCTCCTCTCACCAGACTCCATTCACTAAAGCGGTAATTTAAGCTCTCCTCTCACCAGACTCCATTCACTAAAGCAGTAATTTAAGCTCTCCTCTCACCAGACTCCATTCACTAAAGCTGTAATTTAAGCTCTCCTCTCACCAGACTCCATTCACTAAAGCTGTAATTTAAGCTCTCCTCTCACCAGACTCCATTCACTAAAGCTGTAATTTAAGCTTCCTCTCACCAGACTCCATTCACTAAAGCTGTAATTTAAGCTCTCCTCTCACCAGACTCCATTCACTAAAGCGGTAATTTAAGCTCTCCTCTCACCAGACTCCATTCACTAAAGCTGTAATTTAGCAGTAAATTTTAAATTCTCACCAGCACAGAGGAGGAGTTCTGCTCCTCGTCTTTCCACCCTGACCTCCTTTCTCCTCCTCGCTCCCTCTGCTTCTCCTCTCTCCTCCTCTTCCAGTCCAGGTTACTGATGACACTGGACTTCCAGCTATTGACCTGCAGGACCAGCGGACCAGTTTACATCCGGAGTTACAAATGTTTCTGTGAATAGAACTCAATTAAAAAAAAAATCACTGAGAAGTGAATGAAATTCAGCTTGAATTAAATTAGGAACCGTCAGATAAAAAATAATGATATGATGTTTCTAATATATGATCTTGGTCCTGGTCCGGGTCTTTACCTTGGTTCTGCCGGCTCTGCTGGGTCCGTGGAGCTCGTCAGGGTGCAGCAGATCGTTGACGTCCACTTCCTCCTCGTTGTTGTAGTCGTCGAAGCGAACGCAGCAGCGCTGATCTTTGACCCACAGAACCACGGCCGGGTAGACCAGGCGGTCCTCTGAGTAGACGGCCCGACACCGAGACCCGGGACTCCAGTCCTGAACCACAGACAGCAACAGGACACGGAACACATGCACATTAAACAGTATTCAGTGTTTACTCTGAGCGGAGCGTTTTCAGTTTCAGACAAGTGATATATTCTGATATTATTCAGGTTTTATCTGGACATAAACACAGAACCTTCACAATAACAGTCCCAATCTGGCTTTTTACTGCACTTTCTTTCCTGTTTCCAGTGTTGAACATAAATCAGCGAGACAAGTATCAGAGGAACATGGATGTTCAGTCACATAAACAGTCTAGAGGGAATATTGTCATTTCCAGAATAAAAGAAATGTAAAAGACTTTATTTAAATGGGAAAATATTATTTGAGATTAGAATTCAGATTGATTCTGCCAAATAAAATGAGGCTAAAGGATATGATCATATCTAAGTAATATTTTGATATTAATCCATTTTAACTCATTTTACTTGTATTATCATATTATCGATCATCACAAATACACACACATATGTATACGTATATATATATATATATATATATATATATATATATATACACACATGTATATACATATATGTATATACATGTGTACATACATGTGTGTGTGTGAATATATATACGTATACACGTATACGTATATATATATATGTGTGTGTATACACGTATACACACACATATATATACGTATATATATATACACGTGTATATATATATATATATATATATATATATATATATATATATACACCTGTATATATATATATATATATATATATACGTATACATATGTGTGTGTATACACATATACACACACACATATATACACATATATATATATATATATATATATATATATACATACATATATATATATATATATATATATATATATATATATATATATATATATATATATATATATATATATGTATATATATATATATATATATATATATATACATATATATATACACACATGTTCTCCTCATGTCTGTGTGGGTTCTCTCTGGTACTCCGGCTTCCTCCCACCATCCAAAAACATGCATGGGGATTAGGTTAAGTGGTTAATTTAAATTGACCGTAGGTGTGAATGTGAGTGTGAGTGTTTGTCTGTCTCTATGTGTCCTGTGATGAACTGGACACTTGTCCAGGGTGTACCCTGTCTTTCACCCTAAGACAGCTGGGATAGACTCCAGCCCCCCTGACCCTATGAGAGGATAAGAGGGAGAAGATGGATGTGTACACTGGTGCCTTCCGGTGGTCACATGAGGAACTACACTGTGATGGAGAGCATCAACACTTACCAGCTGTATTTGATCACACCAGAGCTTTTGACCGGACCTCATGACCTTCCTCTGGACTCTTCAGGTCAGACATGGTCAGACATTTTTAGTTTTCTCTGTTTGCTGAACTTGTTACCTGACAGTTTTGTGTTTGTGGAGCGTCTGGACTTTGGAGCGCGCTCAGTTCCACATTGTCCTCGTTGCCGTAGCCGCTGAAGCGAACTCTGCAGCGCTGCCCGTCCAGAGAGACCACCGTCGCCGGGTAAACCCTGCCATCCTCCGACCACACCGCCCGACACTGAGCGCCAACCGCCCACTGAAAGACAGAGTTCACTGCACCACGTGAATCAGTCTGTGACCGTCCTAACAGCTGAGTCCAACTACTGATACTAAAACTGTTGCACCTTAAATATGAACACATTTACACCACATCATTGTCAGCACATTCATATTAAAACCAGCTCATTCAACCTGCTCTGCCCATCTGATCCTCTTCACCTTTGACTCTGAACTGGAGGAACCAGCTGCAGGTGGACAGACTGGCTGTCCGTCCTGTTGTCCATCCTGCTGTCCATTATCCAGCTTCTCTCTGCTGTTTGTCTCCTCTGATGCTGCAGATTCTGTCACTTCAACATCCTGCAGACAATCCAAATATCTTAATATCCTGTTCACGTTATTAAAGATTGTCATGAAGACTCTTTAACATGGCATTCAGATGTCCAGCTTTAGCTCTTGAACCCTTGGGTCCAGCAACAAGCGATGACTCTTTATTTTTCACTAAACCTTGAGACAAAGTGTGGCTGAACCTCAAATTTCTGTCACATTAAAAGCAACTTTTCATTTTAATTTATTTTAAATCATATTTTGGTGATTCTTCACCCCAGTGTCCCCCATTCATCATGTATTTTAACTTTTTTATTTTAGCATTTAGTATTTTAGCATTTTATTGTCTGTTGTTTTTTTTTATTATTATTAAAAAAATATCATATATTATGACGACACTGACAGCTTACGCTGTAAGTTACAGTAAAGTACATTCATGTTATATTTGCAATATAAAAAACTATAAGTTGGAAAACTTTGAACAAACCTCAGACATGTCCAAAGTGATTTCAAAAGCTTCTATGAGGGAAGTTTGGTCTTTAACGGCCTCGGTGAGGAACTCCCCCTGCAGAGAGACACACTTACAGTTTATCAGTTAGCACTGAAACAGCTAGCAGACAAGCTAACGGTAGAGCTAGCTAACAGTTAGCCGCACGGCCCGTTGATAGTTTCTAAAGGAGGAGCGGCTCAGTAATTAGCCACGTTAGCTCTGCTTAGTTGTTAGCTAGCTGGTTAGCCACTTTGCTAGCAGTCATATTTCCGTTATTGGTCAACATAAATACATAAAGAATAAAAGAATAAAAGCCCAACCGCTGCGTTTCCCGTCAGTTCAGTCATGGTTGTCAGCAGAGGAATCACCTTTTCACTCACGGACATATTTAAGTGTGACACACACTGCACCTGCGGCAAGTTCACCGGATGTGAAGAGACCTCACCTCATTTCAAAATAATGTAACTAAGTAGGCTACATTTACTCAAGTACTAGTCTATACTGAAGTATAGTTTTGACATATTTCTACTTGTTTCTACCCAGTAAAATATGATTTGTCTCCACAACAACAAATATTTGTTGGGCATCATTCTGAAAATGTGTGGTTCATGGAAATAGATATATCATTATAAATATGAATCATTTTATTATATACATGTATGATATATATATATATATCTATATATGTGTGTGTGTGTGTGTGTTTAAGTGTAATGAAGATATAATTCATCTACTTCATGTTAATGCATGTACTGCAGACTGAACTCTGAACACATTTTCACTTATTTCACTCAAAAAATACAAACAAAATAAACTCAAATAGAAACAACTAGAAGTATAATTTTAAATAAAGCTCTTTTACTTGTAATGGAGTGCTTTTAAACCATGGAGTGGTATTTCTACTTTTACTTTATTTTAGTGTTCATCTGATGTGAGATCTCTGGAGTCCAGATTGTTCCCTGGAACATGAACTGAGTTTATCAGGAAGTTGAGTGTTTGTTGTTTGCCACCAAACGAATCAGGAAGAAGCTTCTCAAAATGCAAACATGACGCTCAGCAGAGTGCCGACTGTTGATAAAGGGAAAAGATGAGCTGTGTATTCAGAAAAGCAACTCCATAAATCTCTGAGTGAGCCACCAGAATAAACAAGTGATTTAAAGATCAAACTGTGGAATAAATGAATGATTTGAGGATCAAACTCTGCAGCACAAAAATGTGTTTTAAGAACTAAACTCTGCAGAATAAATGAGTGATTTAAGGACCAGGTTCTGCAGAATAAATGAGTGATTTAAGGACCAGGTTCTGCAGAATAAATGAACGATTTAAGGACCAGGTTCTGCAGAATAAATGAGCGATTTAAGGACCAGGTTCTGCAGAATAAATGAGCGATTTAAGGACCAGGTTCTGTAGAATAAATGAGCGATTTAAGGACCAGGTTCTGTAGAATAAATGAGCGATTTAAGGACCAGGTTCTGTAGAATAAATGAGCGATTTAAGGACCAGGTTCTGCAGAATAAATGAGCGATTTAAGGACCAGGTTCTGCAGAATAAATGAGCGATTTAAGGACCAGGTTCTGCAGAATAAATGAGCGATTTAAGGACCAGGTTCTGCAGAATAAATGAGCGATTTAAGGACCAGGTTCTGCAGAATAAATGAGCGATTTAAGGACCAGGTTCTGCAGAATAAATGAGCGATTTAAGGACCAGGTTCTGTAGAATAAATGAGCGATTTAAGGACCAGGTTCTGCAGAATAAGTGAGCGATTTAAGGACCAGGTTCTGCAGAATAAATGAGCGATTTAAGGACCAGGTTCTGCAGAATAAGTGAGCGATTTAAGGACCAGGTTCTGCAGAATAAATGAGCGATTTAAGGACCAGGTTCTGCAGAATAAATGAGCGATTTAAGGACCAGGTTCTGCAGAATAAATGAGCGATTTAAGGACCAGGTTCTGCAGAATAAATGAGCGATTTAAGGACCAGGTTCTGCAGAATAAATGAGCGATTTAAGGACCAGGTTCTGCAGAATAAATGAGCGATTTAAGGACCAGGTTCTGCAGAATAAATGAGCGATTTAAGGACCAGGTTCTGCAGAATAAGTGAGCGATTTAAGGACCAGGTTCTGCAGAATAAGTGAGCGATTTAAGGACCAGGTTCTGCAGAATAAGTGAGCGATTTAAGGACCAGGTTCTGCAGAATAAGTGAGCGATTTAAGGACCAGGTTCTGCAGAATAAGTGAGCGATTTAAGGACCAGGTTCTGCAGAATAAGTGAGCGATTTAAGGACCAGGTTCTGCAGAATAAATGAGCGATTTAAGGACCAGGTTCTGCAGAATAAATGAGCGATTTAAGGACCAGGTTCTGCAGAATAAATGAGCGATTTAAGGACCAGGTTCTGTAGAATAAATGAGCGATTTAAGGACCAGGTTCTGCAGAATAAATGAGCGATTTAAGGACCAGGTTCTGCAGAATAAATGAACGATTTAAGGACCAGGTTCTGTAGAATAAATGAACGATTTAAGGACCAGGTTCTGTAGAATAAATGAGCGATTTAAGGACCAGGTTCTGCAGAATAAATGAGCGATTTAAGGACCAGGTTCTGTAGAATAAATGAGCGATTTAAGGACCAGGTTCTGCAGAATAAATGAGCGATTTAAGGACCAGGTTCTGCAGAATAAATGAGCGATTTAAGGACCAGGTTCTGCAGAATAAATGAGCGATTTAAGGACCAGGTTCTGTAGAATAAATGAGCGATTTAAGGACCAGGTTCTGTAGAATAAATGAGCGATTTAAGGACCAGGTTCTGCAGAATAAATGAGCGATTTAAGGACCAGGTTCTGCAGAATAAATGAGCGATTTAAGGACCAGGTTCTGCAGAATAAATGAGCGATTTAAGGACCAGGTTCTGTAGAATAAATGAGCGATTTAAGGACCAGGTTCTGTAGAATAAATGAGCGATTTAAGGACCAGGTTCTGTAGAATAAATGAACGATTTAAGGACCAGGTTCTGCAGAATAAGTGAGTGATTTAAGGACGTGTGAGATGTAAATGAAGCTGAGAGGAAAAGCTCCAGACTGAAGACGAGTGTCGCCCAGCAGCTGAGGTGTGTATTGATTAAAGAGATAATTAGTCTGTTTGTGGATTCTGAAATTCACTCCACTTTGTTCAGATGAAGAGGATATTTAATACTTAAAAAGTCCCTTAATATTAGACCTTAGATAAGTGATGACTATTAAACTTCAATGTACCTTCAGTTAATGAAAACACAACTTCACATTTATCCAGTTCTATTTAAAATATTATTTTCTTTCTTAAATGTGCCTTAAACATTTATTTTATATTACTTTCATATCTTTAAACTTCTATCATCAGTGACTGAAACCACCTCTAATCCCTTTTATTCTCATTATAAAACCATAAATCCTGATTTTTTTTCTGTCCGTCTTTTGTTAACTTAAATAGAATCACCTTTTATATTTTATTTCAATACGGTTTGAATGAATTTGACACCTCTAAAGGCTTTAAACTTAACTTCATATTTTGGTTGTTGTTTTTAGTTCTATCTTTGCTCATTAAAGGGGACTGAGCTCAGGTATTGATTAGGATCACTGATTGACGTCATGTGATCAGCTCTTCACAACTCTCACTAATGAGCGCTGTGATTGGTCGCTAATGATCCTGATCAGTAATCAATCATACTTTCATTGATCCCTTAACTGTTCACGTCTCTGTTCTTTAATGGCTAATAATGTGCTTTTAATGTGAAAGGACCCATTAAATGATCACCTGGTTAAAATCACGTGATGGTCACAGGACGACTTTGAATTAAATTAAATCCATTTAGACTTTCACAGTCCCTTTAGTTGCATACTTTCAAACCCCCTTAATATTCATACTTTAATTCATTTTTAAACCATTAAACTGAAAAGAAGACAAAGGGTTTTTCCAAGGTCCCAAACACTTCATAATAAATAAGTTAAATAACAGTAAGTCGATCAATCAATCAATCAATATAAAACCTGTCTCCTGTAGGAACTGGATCAGAACAGCAGGAGGCAGCAGAGGATTTCTGTTCAGGACACCTTATTATTATTATTATTACTATTAGTGGTAGTATTATTATTAACTTTGTTTATTTTACACGTTATTTTATTTATTATTATTATTGAGGTTGTTTATTTTGTTCATTATTATTTTTTAATGTCATTGTTTTTAAATTTATACTCATCTTTATTTCATTCATTAATAATTTATTATTATTATTGTTATTGTTTATTTTATACACATTATTTTCTTCATCATTAAGTCAGAAATAAATGCAAAAACCTCTAAAACTATTTCCAGAGCCCTCCACAAATAAAACATAAATGATTTCATTCCCTTATTCTTCCCCTTTATCTCATCTTAAAACTGTAAATGTAAATGTAAACTTCATTATTGTATTTATATCAACGAGATCAGCAGATTTAAGGTGGTTTAAAACCCCTTAAACTTTCATTACATGTCTTTAAAACCCTTTTTATTTTGTAGCCCTTTCACCTTTATTTGACATCTTCATTCATTGATCAGACTCATATTTCATAAAAGAATGATAATTAATTTATTTAATTAAATAGTTAGATATTTAACTCGTCTGTTCATAAACCAGACTAAAAATAAAAGTTGAAGTGGGTTATTTTCACTTTAAGGTGTGGAATCTTCCTGGATGATCCACCAGAGTCCACCTGAACCCTCCTTTTCTGGAGGACTGGATGAGCTCCAGGACCCCTGAAGAACCCTGAGACCTGCAGAGTCCCAAAACTCCTCCATGAATGGACCTGAAACCATGTGGCTCAGTTCTGGTTTCAGAGTCCCAGCGTGTCCCAGCATGTCCTGCTGGTTTCACTGCTGCAGGGGCACAACATGGCCGCTGGAGGGGGTCTAAGACTTATGTCCAGACGGGATCAGTCCTGCAGGGTCTGGGGGGTTAGAAGCGCGCACGTACAGCTAGCTGATTGTTTCTTAACCTAATAAAGTTTCATGAAAACATAAAACGCGTGGTTGTTTTATCACGCATGCGTGTTCTGCGGCTAAGCGAGGCTGCAGCCGGCAAACAGCTCCGGTCCCGGTCCTGTGATCCGGGATATCTTTAACCCGCATGGAAGCCTCCAGAAGGAGCGGAAACAGCGTGCATGTAAAACTGAAAGGCTGAGTGTCTCTGCACGGGACCGGTCACCTGCTGCTGCAGAACTCCGTTTAAAAAACGGTGAATTTAAGCGCCGCCGCTGCTCTGTGACTGTTTGTGTTGCGGGTCTGATGCGGGTTCTGATGCGTGCAGCAGGACCAGATCTGGAATCAGGATCAGGATCAAGGAGACTGATCTGGGAACTCCTGGACTCAGGCAGAAACGGATCACGGTAAACAAACCGGTAGCGAGTGAGGGAGGGGGAGCGGGGATTCTCCGAAACCACCCACGTGGGGTCACCGGCGTCTGCTGCTGCTCAGCCAATTGGCGCAGAGGACGGAGGATCTATTGACAGCAGCGGACCAATCAGGAGGCGAGCAGGCGGGCGGAGTGACGCCGCATAGAGCGGCTATAAAGAGACGCAGTCTGCGGCACGAGCTCACAGAGTCAGTTTCACTGAGCGGATCTGAGCTTCTACCGGACTCTGTCAGCGGACTCTGAGGGATCTCTGGACCGAGCTGGACTACCGCTTGCTGGGACTTTATTGGGCAGCCTCTCGCTGTGGCTCTTTGTCTCTATCCTGGACCTGGTGGATTATCTCAGGGACTTCAGCATGACTCTGGAGGAGGTCATCGGCTCCAACAGCACCGACATCAAGTAAGTTACCGGCAGCGGTGCGTCATGCCGCGCTGAGACCCGGTCCACTCATCCACATCCTGTACTGTCGTGTTTCCGGTCTCTAACCGCCTCTGTGTCCGCAGGATGGAGACGGTGAGCCGGGCTCTGGAGGAGCTGCTGGTCGCTGCTCAGCGGCAGGACGGACTGACGGTGGGGGTGTACGAGTCCGCCAAGCTCATGACTGTGTAAGTTTGAGCAAAGAGGTCGTGTTTCTCTTTACTGTTGTTACTGTTCTGATTGTTGCTGCCGTGGAGAGGTGCTGTGGTTCTGACCCGGTCTGTCCTCGTCCTGCAGAGACCCGGACAGTGTGGTCCTGTGTGTCCTCGCCACTGATGAGGAGGATCAGGACGACATCGCGCTGCAGATCCACTTCACGCTCCTGCAGGCTTTCTGCTGCGACAACGACATCAACATCCTGCGGGTTTCCGGTATGAGGCGGCTGGCTCAGCTGCTGGACGAGGACTCTAACGGCAACGGGACCGGAACCGGTACCGAGCCCCGGGACCTGCACTGCATCCTGGTCACGGTAAGTCCTCCTCCCTCCCAGCCAATGAGCTCATGATGCTGAATCCTAAGTAGTGACGTCACGGTGTGTTACCTGTGGTCTGACCGGTGCTCTGTCCTGCAGAATCCTCCGGTCCAGCCGCTGCAGACCCCGGCCCTGCAGAGCATCAGCAGCTTCTGTGAGCAGAGCCGCTGCAGGAACCACTGGGTCCCCTGTCTGGAGCTGCAGGACCGCTGAGCCGAACTGGGCCGAGCCGAACCAGGCCGCTGCGGAGCGGTGAGAAGAGTGCAAACGGTCCAAACAGCCGTGCTTCTGCTGAAGACGAGCCATGGCGTTTGAGAGGAACCGGACCGAACTGAAACGGGTCGGACTGAACCGGACCAGGCCTTCCTGCTGCCTGATTGGGTGATTGATTAGCTGGGGGGTCAGATGCCGGTACCGACAGGTTCTGAAGGCCGGCAGGCCTCCTGTTAGCGGAGGACTGTGCAGGACTCTGGTCCTGGATCTGCAGAGACAGGGGGACATGATTCATGGGATGTCATATGACCGACTGAAAACAGCTGGATGTCACGTGATGACTGAATGAACTGAGGAGCTGCATGGAAGCTCCATCGGACTACCTGAGCTGTGACGTCACATCAAGACGTCATCTTGTTGTTCATCGTCATTTTCTTAAATTATTTCCTGTTGTTAGAAAGGAGCTACAGCTGATTATTTAAAGCTACAGAGTTAATATATGAGCACACCTGTTTATATGACCTGATCAATAAATTATTGGAGGCGATGATATTGATCTCTGAGTGCTTCATCCAGGTGTGTGTGTGTGTGTGTGTGCGTGTGTCACAACATTTAATAAGATATGTAGTGAGTGTTTGGACTGTTTTACTGGATGGTCATACATTCATCGTTTTACTGCAGTAAAAGTGCAAAAGTTTCAGCATCAAATCCTTTCTGCAGTACGCTAACAGTCCCTCTGCTTCCAGTCATTGTGCTAAGCTAAGCTAACCCAGTACAGAATTCGGTAATGTATGGGTCATGAGTTGAGCTAGTGACTCATTCCAGTGGCAGGCAGTGTTTAGTCCAGTCTGGTCTGGTTTCACTGATCCAGCAGAGACCAGCAGACTCTGAGTCACTCTAATGATCCACAGGGACCTGATAGACCTGCTGCCTCATTTACATGTTTGATTTCAGTGAAGGAGTCCTGAGGCGCCTCACTGCTCTGGTTGCTTCTTAACGTCTGAACTGATGAATTATTATTATTATTACTATAACTATTAGGACCTGAGCTGCAGGCTGGACGTCCTGAACTCTTCTTTTTGTTGTTCTGTAATCAGGGATCCTACCACACCCTCCACACACACACACACACACACACACACCCTACAGGTGAGTTTCACCTGTCTCTCTCTGCAGAGAACCAATCAGAGCTCTGAGGACCAGATCTGACCTGCAGACAGTCTACAATCATGACTAAATGTTGACGTTATTTCAGTCTGCCTGTGAAACACCTTTATTAGCGGTATCTATATTTGCTCTGGACGTCAGTGAAAAGTGACTCATTATTAGCATCTTTTGTCTTGAAGGATTGATTTTGTCACTGAACTGCATCATAGGTTCACTTTCACCTCACTGTAAACAGGACTGCTGGCTCAAAGCTAACAACACAAAGAAGCTAAACTTAGTAGAGTAGCCTAACGTTAGCCTCTAGGTTCTGTTAGCTCAGAGCTAGCCTCCAGGTCCTCGTCCTTCAGAGTTTGCTTTCTGGGTTATGTTATTTTCGAGTTAGCTTCTAGTTTCTGTTGGCCTCGAGATGCTTTTAGCTTGACTTTATTTTGTTGTTAGCTTAGAGCTAGCCTCTAGGTTCTGTGGGTTAGGGTTAGCTTTTATAGCTAATCAGTTGGTTCTGTTAGCTTAGAGATTAGCCTCTTATGTTAGCTTTGGCGGAGGTTCTTGGTTCTGTTAGCTTAGATTTAGCTTTGTGGGTCATGCTACTTTAGAGTTAGCATCTCTGTTAGGTTGGCTTAGAGTCAGTGTGTAAGTTTGCAGTTAGCTTCTTGGTGCTGTTAGCTGTCTGCCTAACACTAACAGCTGCTAAAAGCTAACAGTCTGTGTCTGCTGCTGCCATGTTTCTGACCTGTGAAGCATATTTTCTGCTCCTGTGCTGTTTCCCTGCCTGAGGGCTTTCTAGAAAGGCAGAGGGCTTCTTCCAGCTGTGTGTTTGTGTGAAACCTGCTGAGCTGTACAAACAGCCTCTGTGATGTCACTTCCTGATGTCACATCCTGCTGTAACGGGGACTCCACCGTCTGACGCCACGGGCACGTTTGCTTTGGTGGTGCCGTCCTGAACCAACATCAGTGATGTGCTGCTGGAGGGAAAATGTCACAATAAAATGCAAAACATTTTGGAACTTTATGAACGTAATGAGAGCGTTTAACGTGTGTTATTGTCATGGAGACGTGTTGACGCAGCTTCTTTCACACATCAAACCGTCAGCTTTCCTATCTTCACAGGTTCTGATAATGTTTCACTTTAGAAGGTCAAACTTTCATGAAGCTCTTCATGTTGCTCTCTCCAATTCACTGCAGGTATGATTATGATGATTATTTTTATTGATATTATTATTGTTTTCTGACTGTGAAAGGTATGATTACACTCTAAGAGCATGCGTCTCTTATTTTAGGACGCTGTTAGCACTGGAGCTATTTGCTGTGCCGTTAGCGCTAGTAAAAGATGGTCGTCATGGCAATGTAAACATCAACAGCTGGAGCCAGAACTGAAGACAAACAGCTCACGCCCGACGGGCACACAGTCCTGCAGAAACTGATCCGACATCAGTGATGCAGGCAGACTGATGGGAGGAATCACTTTACACTGAATGGTTTTAATGTGCAAACAGGGAGTGGAAAGGCCTAAGAGCAGCTCAGTCCTGCAGAACCTCAGTCCAACATTCAGTTCTGATTGACAGGAAGTAGCTTCCATGCTACATTTCTTCAGGCTGTCTGTAAAGGCAGTTTTTAATGAAGTTAGCTCCCCTCCAAAAAAACATTTTAACAGTGAAAACATGGCAAGAGGCTCAGAAAGAGCAACAGAGACAGTGCATATGATAATAATACATGTGAGCTCAAGGTTCTGTTAGCTTAGAGTTAGCCTCTATGGTCTGTTAGCTTAGAGTTAGCCTCTATGGTCTGTTAGCTTAGAGCTAGCTTCTATGGTCTGTTAGCTTAGAGCTAGCTTCTCTGGTCTGTTAGCTTAGAGCTAGCGTCTCTGGTCTGTTAGCTTAGAGTTAGCCTCTATGGTCTGTTAGCTTAGAGTTAGCCTCTATGGTCTGTTAGCTTAGAGCTAGCTTCTATGGTCTGTTAGCTTAGAGCTAGCTTCTCTGGTCTGTTAGCTTAGAGTTAGCCTCTATGGTCTGTTAGCTTAGAGTTAGCCTCTATGGTCTGTTAGCTTAGAGCTAGCTTCTCTGGTCTGTTAGCTTAGAGCTAGCTTCTCTGGTCTGTTAGCTTAGAGCTAGCGTCTCTGGTCTGTTAGCTTAGAGCTAGCTTCAATGGTCTGTTAGCTTAGAGTTAGCCTCTATGGTCTGTTAGCTTAGAGTTAGCCTCTATGGTCTGTTAGCTTAGAGCTAGCTTCTATGGTCTGTTAGCTTAGAGCTAGCTTCTCTGGTCTGTTAGCTTAGAGTTAGCCTCTATGGTCTGTTAGCTTAGAGCTAGCCTCTATGGTCTGTTAGCTTAGAGCTAGCTTCTATGGTCTGTTAGCTTAGAGATAGCTTCTATGGTCTGTTAGCTTAAAGGTAGCTTCTATGGTCTGTTAGTGAATGGCTGCTAGCTTGTAGATTATTATGGCATAACCTAGAGTCAAACCACAGCAAGGCCCTGATAGCACTCAGTCCATCCAGCCTGGTGTCTCATGTGTTCATCATGTGTCTCTTTTAGAGTTAGTGATCCAGTGAACCAGGATGTTTGTTTTTTGATGACGTGTTTTCAGTTGTCACTTTCACTGAGTTGACATATTCATTTTGAGCACAACCAGGATGTTTTTCCTAAACCTAAGTGGGTTTCTTGTCTGAATGTTTGCATGGCGTACAATCGACACGTGAGAGGGCTAAAATGTGTCCATGTGACATGCAGAATAAATGTGCAATGACATGCTTTTCATATGCCAGACGATAAGACGCTGGCTTTACTGTCCACAGTGTCTTTGGTAAGACGGGTTCTGTCTCAGCGAACTGAAATAATCCCAGAAAAGAAGGAAAACAAGCTGTCACTTGGTTTGTAAATGAGGCTGAAGAGGCAGGAGCGTCAGAATCTACGGTGAATAAAGTCTAAAAGGATGGAGTGAGTGGTTTCCTTTGGCCACCGCACTGATTTCAGGAATAGCAGCTTTATTTTTAGAGGAGTCTGCAGCAGCTCAGTGTGTCACACCATCACTTATTTCTGCTCTCATCCCTGCGTCACGTCGCCATGGAAACAGATGGAGTGTGCCAATTGGACTGTTTGGGCTGAGCGGGCAGGTGGGAGCTGTGGTCGGACACGTCGAACACCAACACGCCGACACGTCGACACGTCGCAGCGCTACGTAGGGAGATCCTGCTGCAGCGTCACTGACCATGTTAGGCTGCTTCAGGATCAGTGGGAGGATGAGTCACATCTTCCTCTGCTCACACTGAATTCTTCTGTACTGACACTTAAATATAGTAGTATTGATCTTTATTCCTTCATATTCAATCAATAGATGAATCAATAGCCACACACCTCCAAGGTTCCATTTA
Organism: Synanceia verrucosa; assembly: GCA_029721515.1. NCBI lineage: Eukaryota > Metazoa > Chordata > Actinopteri > Perciformes > Synanceiidae > Synanceia > Synanceia verrucosa. The sequence goes on along the minus strand of CM056558.1, from coordinate 27,282,912 downwards.
CCTGCAGACCCAGTCTAGTCAGCAGCATGCTAATGCTCTAAACCAAGTGAACATTAAACCTGCTAAACATCAGCATGCTAGCATTTAGCTTAGCCTCATCTAGACTCTGTGTTTACTGACAGTCAGCAGCATGCTAATGCTCTAAACCAAGTGAACATTAAACCTGCTAAACATCAGCATGCTAGCATTTAGCTTAGCCTCATCTAGACTCTGTGTTTACTGACAGTCAGCAGCATGCTAATGCTCTAAACCAAGTGAACATTAAACCTGCTAAACATCAGCATGCTAGCATTTAGCTTAGCCTCATCTAGACTCTGTGTTTACTGACAGTCAGCAGCATGCTAATGCTCTAAACCAAGTGAACATTAAACCTGCTAAACATCAGCATGCTAGCGTTTATGAGGTCAGAGGTCCCTTGTCACTGAGGCCACTGATCAAACAGCATTAGCCAACCAGACGGCCTCTTTTCAGCTTTATTGTTTCCTGATCAGGTGGCTGTAAACGGCTGCAGGCGGTCAGCTTGAAGAGCAGCTCAGGTGTGTCCATCCTCCCGGTAAACAATGGACGAGAGGCTCTGTTGTGTGTTGCCATGGTAGCTGTCCTCAGGTAGCTAAGGTTACCTTATATATTCAGCTGCAGAAGCAGGATGATGTTGGTCTGAAATATTGAGATGTTGAGTTTGACTCAGCAGCTTCCTGTCAGCTGATCAGAGACTAGAACCTGGAATAAACAGTGAGAACCAGAGCGAGCGCGTCCTTCCATGTTGATCTGAGCTACGTCATGTTCCACCTCCACCCAGACTTTCCAGACCGAAAGAAAAGCAAAAACCACAACCTGGAATCTTGGTTTGCAATGCATTCTGGTCCTCAGAGACAAAAGGATGCCTCTGAATGCCGTTTATACACATATATATATATGTATATGTATGTGTATATATATATATACACATACATATACATATATATATATGTGTATATATATATATACACATACATATATATATAACACAGAGAGCTTTAACTTTAACTGGACTCTTTCTTGCTCGCTGAGTTCACTACTTGTTTTCTTTTATATTCTAGAAAAGAAATGAAAGTGAAGCTGGGAGATGAACTGAACTGAACCACACTCAGAACAGGGAGGCTTTGTCTGAACTATAAATATCTCCTCTGGATGCCGGCGGGTATTTTTATCCCAGCTGAGGCTAAATTTACTGAGCCGGGCGTCTCTACCACAGAGTGCCCCCATCCTCTGAAAACCAGCCAAACCAGAAGCAGAGAGGCCTCTGGGAGTTTCTGCAAATCAGAAGAAAAATCTGCTTTTTCAGAAAAACTGAAAGTCTAAATGAAAGACCAACATTCAGTTTGTTCAATGATCCAATAAAATCATCACAGGAAATGTGTTTTTCTGTATTTTAAACCAAAAACTTGATCCAGAAAAAAGATGTAATATTCATAATTAAAGACGAAACAACATAATCAAACATGGAAGCCTGTAAATGATGTAAAGCTGAGCATGTTTTATGGAGATTAATGAGCCTTTCTTCTTTTCCCTCCTGACTTTTCATCATGTGAGTCTCTTTTCTCTGCTGCACGAGTCCACAATTACAGACCAGGACCAGGACCTCAGCTGAGGTCAACCAACCCCCAACCCCACCCACCCAAACCACACTTTGATCTCAAACCAAACGCCGCCCATGTTTCTGTTTGTCCTCCTGACCACAAACTAGACCAGGTCTGCAGGGTCTGGAGGGTCTGGAGGATCTGCAGAGTCTTGAGGATCTGGAGGGTCTGGAGGATCTGGAGGGTCTGGAGGTTCTACAGGGTCTTGAGAATCTTGGGGGTCTGAAAAGACCTGGAATAAAAAGTTTCCAGGTGTGAAAAAGAGTCTGTGAACCAGTGAAACTCTGCAGATAAAAAGTGTTTAAATCTGTTTTGAATCACAAGCAGAATAAATGAGGACTTCTTCTTTTATTTGTGTCCTTTCAGTTCAGGTCCTCCTCAGTATCACAGTCTCTTTTCTTGATGCAAATCTCAACTGGTGAGTCTTTCCCAAACTGCTGCAGGCTTAAAACCCAGAGACCAGGACTGCCTCAGGCCCCCAGACCAGACCAGACCAGACCTCCACCTGAACCCCAGCTGTTAGTGGGATGAATATGCAAATATGATGCAAATTGATCCAATGAGGATCTGAAAGTTTAGAGTCAGAATCATGATGACACAGATCCACATGGATCCAGATTTAACTCTGTATCCAGACCGGAGGGGTCTGCATGGGGCGGGTCCCTAAAGTCTCACTCAGGTGTGTTTGATCAGCCTCCTCTCACCTGTTGCTCAGCTACTCTGCTCGCAGGCACCTTCCAAAATAAAAGCTCATTACTGCTCTAATGGAAAACTGAGCTGCTTAGCAACAGGAAGTCCTTCATGCTAAAGTATGTCCGGCCTCTTCACAACTTCCTGTCTGACACACACACACACACACACACACACACACACACACAGAGTTTATTTTCTCTGTAGTTTATTCTGAATAAGCAGCTATCTAACTGAAGACAAAGACAAGTCAAAGCAGGAGTATTTTATTAAGTAGTGTTTTAAAATACTGTCAGTATTGCATTAAAGTGAGCAGCAGAGTAAATAGTATCTGCATGTTGACACCTTACAACATGAAGTTGTAAGGTGTCAAAATCCCAAAATATCTTATTATTAATAAGAGCTGTCAGTGTGAAAAGATTCTTTTGATACTTTAGGAAACATTTCTGGACATTTGATAAACTATAAAATCAACTTCTTGCAGCAGAGTTTACTCAGACAGCGTCATTGTTAGGAGGTTTGGAGGTATTTATTCTACTTTATTCTTTATTCCACAGACTTACTTGTGGTAGCGCTTGTGATAGTGCTTGTGATAGTGCTTGTGATAGCGCTTGTGATAGTGCTTGTGGTAGTACTTGTGGTAGTGCTTGTGATAGTGCTTGTGATAGTGCTTGTGATAGTGCTTGTGGTAGTGCTTGTGATAGTGCTTGTGATAGTGCTTGTGGTAGTGCTTGTGATAGTGCTTGTGATAGTGCTTGTGGTAGTGCTTGTGATAGTGCTTGTGATAGTGCTTGTGGTAGCGCTTGTGGTAGTGCTTGTGATAGTGCTTGTGGTAGTGCTTGTGATAGTGCTTGTGATAGTGCTTGTGATAGTGCTTGTGATAGTGCTTGTGGTAGTGCTTGTGATAGTGCTTGTGGTAGTGCTTGTGATAGTGCTTGTGGTAGTGCTTGTGATAGTGCTTGTGGTAGTGCTTGTGATAGTGCTTGTGGTAGTGCTTGTGGTAGTGCTTGTGATAGTGCTTGTGGTAGTGCTTGTGGTAGTGCTTGTGATAGTGCTTGTGGTAGTGCTTGTGATAGTGCTTGTGGTAGTGCTTGTGATAGTGCTTGTGGTAGTGCTTGTGATAGTGCTTGTGATAGTGCTTGTGATAGTGCTTGTGGTAGTACTTGTGATAGTGCTTGTGATAGTGCTTGTGATAGTGCTTGTGATAGTGCTTGTGGTAGTGCTTGTGATAGTGCTTGTGGTAGTACTTGTGATAGTGCTTGTGACAGTGCTTGTGATAGTGCTTGTGACAGTGCTTGTGATAGTGCTTGTGGTAGTGCTTGTGATAGTGCTTGTGACAGTGCTTGTGACAGTGCTTGTGGTAGTGCTTGTGACAGTGCTTGTGGTAGTGCTTGTGATAGTGCTTGTGATAGTGCTTGTGGTAGTGCTTGTGGTAGTGCTTGTGATAGTGCTTGTGATAGTGCTTGTGGTAGTGCTTGTGATAGTGCTTGTGATAGTGCTTGTGGTAGTGCTTGTGATAGTGCTTGTGGTAGTGCTTGTGATAGTGCTTGTGGTAGTGCTTGTGATAGTGCTTGTGGTAGTGCTTGTGGTAGTGCTTGTGGTAGTGCTTGTGGTAGTGCTTGTGATAGTGCTTGTGACAGTGCTTGTGATAGTGCTTGTGGTAGCGCTTGTGATAGTGCTTGTGGTAGCGCTTGTGGTAGCGCTTGTGGTAGCGCTTGTGATAGCGCTTGTGGTAGCGCTTGTGGTAGCGCTTGTGGTAGCGCTTGTGATAGCGCTTGTGGTAGCGCTTGTGGTAGCGCTTGTGGTAGCGCTTGTGATAGCACTTGTGGTAGTGCTTGTGATAGTGCTTGTGATAGTGCTTGTGGTAGTGCTTGTGATAGCGCTTGTGGTAGTGCTTGTGATAGTGCTTGTGATAGTACTTGTGGTACCGCTTGTGATAGTGCTTGTGGTAGTGCTTGTGATAGTACTTGTGATAGTGCTTGTGGTAGTGCTTGTGGTAGTACTTGAGGTAGTACTTGTGATAGTACTTGTGATAGTACTTGTGGTAGTGCTTGTGGTAGTACTTGAGGTAGTACTTGTGATAGTACTTGTGATAGTACTTGTGGTAGTGCTTGTGGTAGTACTTGAGGTAGTACTTGTGATAGTACTTGTGATAGTACTTGTGATAGTACTTGTGGTAGTGCTTGTGGTAGTACTTGAGGTAGTGCTTGTGATAGTACTTGTGGTAGTGCTTGTGATAGTGCTTGTGATAGTGCTTGTGATAGTACTTGTGATAGTGCTTGTGGTAGCGCTTGTGGTAGTACTTGTGGTAGTGCTTGTGGTAGTGCTTGTGGTAGTACTTGTGATAGTGCTTGTGATAGTACTTGTGATAGTACTTGTGATAGTACTTGTGGTAGTGCTTGTGGTAGTGCTTGTGGTAGTACTTGTGGTAGTACTTGTGATAGTACTTGTGGTAGTGCTTGTGGTAGTACTTGTGATAGTACTTGTGATAGTACTTGTGGTAGTGCTTGTGGTAGTGCTTGTGGTAGTACTTGTGGTAGTACTTGTGATAGTACTTGTGGTAGTGCTTGTGGTAGTACTTGTAGTACTCGCAGGACTTTTACTGGCTCTCTGTGATCACAGGAGGCTCTGACGTCCTGCAGCTTCACGATCAGAGGATCACACACACCTGCTGACTTCAGGTGATTCTCAGGTGAAGGTTTGTTGTCGCTCTTTGACCTTCATGACGTCTGTGACGACAGAAACCACAGGGAGCCGCCATCATGTGAGACCAGTGCATCATGGGAGGTGAGATCACCTTTGTTGTTTTATTGTTATTTAATCACCTGCATATTAAATGTTTAATCTTTAAAGACCAATACTTTATGAAGTGTCAGAATAGAAGAATTCATTCAAAAGGCCAAAGATAAACATTTTAAAACCTTTTCATTTGGTGCTTTTCAGTTTCTAAAGCTTCTCTCTCATTGGTCCCTGAGGCTGATCGCAGTAAATCAATCAGTCGTTGATCAGGTGGGACTCTGTGATCATTGAGCAGGAGACGTGAATGTGAATGAAGGAAATGAGGCCTTTGATGCTAATGCTAACGCTAGCTGAGGCTCCTGCAGTGACACTAATTTGTTTACAACACCCCCAACATAAAGGTTATTGTCATGTTTATGATTCATGTCAAAGAAGAGCAGTGAGTCAGAAACGAAGAGTTTAAAGGGTTAAATGCATCCCTCTGGTTATTATGTGAAAAACTCTTTTACTTTATTTACTTGTTTTAATGAAATCATGTTTCAGAAATATAAAATAAAACATTGTCATCATGAGGCTCTTTCCCTCTGATTATTAAACTGTTAATAGTTTTATTTTGAAAGCAGGAGTAGTTTTCACTGTGTGTGTGTGTGTGTGTGTGTGTGTGTGTATCAGTTGTGTAGTAAATGCTCTGAATACTTCTATCATGTAGTACTGCTGGCTCCGCCCCTGATGGATCAGTAAATGTCCTCCACCCTTCAGTCTAAAAATAGAGTCAAACAGACCCCGACCACCACAAGACGCCCCACCCGGTCCCAGAAGACCCTCCTCACACTCCAGAACCCCCAAAACCACCAGAACCACCAGACCACAGGCCTCGTCCTGCAGAGGGAGGGTCCCTGACCACAGCCGACCAGCCGACCCCCTGGTCACCACCAGTGGGCTCACTACTGTATAGAAATATGTATATATACATCTGCTGTATATAGATTTAGGTCTATATTTGAGTTATTTTAAGCCACAAAGAGAAGCTTCAGCTGATGGTAGGATGATGATTTTCTTGATACACAGCATCGTTAAAATGAGAAGTAAAAAATATGGACGGAAACAATGTCACTCTGAAGTGTGATTAAAGAAACATGGAGAGAGAAAAAGGAACGCATGGAGTTTGAAGAAGACAATGTTTGTGCAAATAAAACCCTAAAGAAAGGGTCAGTTCATGTTGATGTCTGACAGCTCAACCAAACGTTCAAAAGCAGCTGGAAGCTTTTCTGATGCACCAGAACCCAGATCTGCAGGCGGGTTGGACCAGGACCAGGACCAGATCAGATCAGCCACATATTTCCACAGTGACAGTGTTGTGAAAGCTCGGCAAGGCGTGGCTCTGCTGATAGGTGCAGCAGAAAACAGCTCATCCCAAAATATGTTTGCTGCTGCAGGAATCTGATCCCACAGCTTTCAACCCGATGAGTCACTGCAGAGAGCCGAGAAACTCCCAGGAGACACCCACAGCAGTCTGCAGCAGCATGCAGGACCCTGCAGGACCCTGCAGGACCATGTAGGACCATGCAGAACCCTGCAGGACCCTGCAGGACCCTGCAGAACCATGCAGGACCCTGCAGGACCCTGCAGGACCATGCAGGACCATGCAGGACCCTGCAGGACCCTGCAGGACCCTGCAGGACCATGCAGAACCGTGCAGGACCCTGCAGGACCATGCGGGACACTGCAGGACCATGCGGGACCATGCAGGACCCTGTAGAACCATGCAGAACCATGCAGGACCCTGCAGGACCATGCGGGACACTGCAGGACCATGCGGGACCATGCAGGACCATGCAGGACCCTGTAGAACCATGCAGGAAACTGCAGGACCCTGCAGGACCATGCAGAACCATGCGGGACCCTGCGGGACCATGCGGGACCATGCAGGACCCTGTAGAACCATGCAGGACCATGCAGGACCCTGCAGGACCATGCGGGACACTGCAGGACCATGCGGGACCATGCAGGACCCTGTAGAACCATGCAGAACCATGCAGGACCCTGCAGGACCATGCGGGACACTGCAGGACCATGTGGGACCATGCAGGACCATGCAGGACCCTGTAGAACCATGCAGGAAACTGCAGGACCCTGCAGGACCATGCAGAACCATGCGGGACCCTGCGGGACCATGCGGGACCATGCAGGACCCTGTAGAACCATGCAGGACCATGCAGGACCCTGCACTGATGTTGTAGAAACATCCACAGTTCATTTCTGGTGATTGTTGGTCAGAGCTCAGAGGTCAGAGGTAAGACCCTCCAGAACTCCCAGCATGCTGAGCGGCAGCGCTCACCTGTCACTGTTTAACACTCAGCAGCTGGTTGTGTCTGTTTACAAAAGAGTGAAACTACTCTGTTAGTAATACTACTATTATTACTACTGATACTAATACTACTATTACTTACTATTACTACTACTGCTACTAACACTACTATTACTGCTACTGCTACAAATACTACTATTACTACTACTGCTACAAATACTACTATTACTACTACTGCTACTACTACTACTGCTACAAATACTACTATTACTACTACTGCTACAAATACTACTATTAGTACTACTGCTACTAACACTACTATTACTACTACTGCTACTACTACTACTACTGCTACTAATACTACTATTACTACTACTGCTACAAATACTACTATTACTACTACTGCTACTAACAATACTATTACCACCACCGCCACCACCACTACCACCGCCACTAACACCACCATTACCACCACCGCCACCAATACCACCATTACCACCACCGCCACAAACACCACCAATACCGCCACCGCCATAAACACCACCATTACCACCACCGCCACCACCACCACCACTGCCACCAATACCACCACCACCATTACTACCACTGCCACAAATACCACCATTACCGCCACCGCCATAAACACCACCATTACTACCACCGCCACCACTACCACCACCGCCACCAACACCACCATTACCACCACTGCCACAAACACCACCATTAGCACCACCGCCACCAACACCACCGTTACCACCACCGCCACCACCACCACCACCGCCACCAACACCACCATTACCACCACCGCCACCAACACCACCATTACTGCCACCGCCACAAACACCACCATTACTGCCACCGCCATAAACACCACCATTACCACCACCGCCACCACCACCACCGCCACCAATGCCACCATTACTACCACCGCCACAAACACCACCATTACTACCACTGCCACAACACCACCATTAGCACCACTGCCACCAACACCACCATTACTACCACCACCGCTACCACCACTACCACCGCCACCAATACCACGACACTACCACTGCCACAAACACCACCATTAGCACCACCGCCACCAACACCACTAATACTACCACCACCACCACCACCACCACCACCGCCACCAACACCACCACTGCCACAAACACCACCATTAGCACCACCGCCACCAACACCACCATTACCACCACCGCCACCACTACCACCATTACCACCACCACCACTACCACTGCCACCAACACCACTATTACCACCACCGCCACAAACACCACCATTACCACCACCGCCACCAACACCACCAATACCACCACCACCACCACCATTACCACCACCACCACCACCACCAACACCACCATTACCACCACCGCCACCAACACCACCATTACCACCACCGCCACAAACACCACCATTACTACCACCGCCACCACCACCACCACCACCACCACCGCCACCAACACCACCATTACTACCACCGCCACCAACACCACCATTACTACCACCGCCACAAACACCACCATTACCACCACCGCCACAAACACCACCATTACCACCACCGCCACCAACACCACCATTACTACCACTGCCACCAACACCACCATTACTACCACCGCCACAAACACCACCACCACCACTGCCACAAACACCACTATTACCACCACCGCCACCAACACCACCATTACCACCACCGCCACAAACACCACCACCACCACCACTGCCACAACACCACCATTACTACTACTGCCACCAACACCACCATTACTACCACCGCCACCAACACCACCACCATTACCACTACCGCTGCCAACACCACCACCACCACCGCCACAAATACCACCATTACTACCACTGCCACAAACACCACTATTACTACCACTGCCACTAACACCACCATTACTACTACCGCCACCAACACCACCATTACCACCACTGCCACAAATACCACCACCACTACCACTGCCACAAATACCACCATTACTACCACCGCCACTAACACCACCATTACCACCATTGCCACAAACACCACCATTACTACCACTGCCACAAACACCACCATTACTACCACCGCTACCAACACCACCATTACTACCACCGCCACCAATACCACCATTACTACCACCGCTACCAACACCACCATTACTACCACCGCCACAACACCACCATTACTGCCACCGCCATAAACACCACCATTACTACCACCGCCACAACACCACCACCACCACCACTGCCACAACACCACCATTACCACCACCGCCACTAACACCACCATTACCACCATTGCCACAAATACCACCATTACTGCCACCGCCATAAACACCACCATTACTACCACCGCCACCAACACCACCATTACCACCACCGCCACAACACCACCATTACCACCATTGCCACAACACCACCATTACTGCCACCGCCATAAACACCACCATTACCACCACCGCCACCACTACCACCACCACCACCACCGCCACTAATACCACCATTACTACCACCGCCACTAACACCACCATTACCACCACTGCCACCGCTACCAACACCACCATTACCATTACCGCCACAAACACCACCATTACTACCACCGCCACCAATACCACCATTACCACCACTGCCACTGCCACCAACACCACCATTACCACCACCGCCACCAACACCACCATTACCACCACCGCCACCAACACCACCATTACCACCACCGCCACAAACACCACCACCACCACCGCCACAACACCACCATTACTACCACTGCCACCAACACCACTGTTACCACCACCGCCACCAACACCACCATTACCACCACCGCCACAAACACCACCATTACCACCACCGCCACCAACACCACCATTACTACCACCGCCACAAACACCACCATTACCACCACCGCCACCAATACTACTATTACTACTACTGCTACTGCTACTAATACTACTATTACTACTACTGCTACAAATACTACTATTACTACTACTGCTACTAACACTACTATTACTACTACTGCTACAAATACTACTATTACTACTACTGCTACAAATACTACTATTACTACTACTGCTACTAACACTACTATTACTACTACTGCTACTAACACTACTATTACTACTACTGCTACAAATACTACTACTACTACTATTATTACTATATAATATATTATATAATATATTATGTCAGCAAAACATCTGAGTTCACTTTATGTTTAATTTTCATTTTTTATTTTACCATAGTTTTTATTTTAATTTCATGTAATTTTATTTAGCCTTTTTTACTTTGGTTTTAATTTCTATTTTAATGAATTTTAATTTCAATAAAGTTTCATTATATATGTATATTTTTTTACTTGTTTAATTTATTTCCTTTTATTTTATATTGGCTTTGTTCCACTGTTGCTTGTTCTGGATCAGCTGGTCTGAGGTCAGTTAACGTCACATTAGCATCACGTTAACGTCGCTCAGCTGATCACCAGAACAAAGACTCCTCATTTGTGTAACTGCTGTGTTGAAAATGAAGGCACCATCCCAACACATGATGTGATTTAGCTGATCAATCTGATTGATCTGATCAGCTGGAGAAAGGGCTCAGCATTAATTCACAATCATCCCGAGAAATACGAGGCAGAATAAAGAAAAAGAAGCCAAATCAAACATGTTTACTGTTGCATCACTTCCTGCTCAGACTCTTGTTTTCATTGATTATTGATTCTTCTCAGATCCAGAGTCAGTTTCTGTTTCTCCTCTTCTCTCTCTGCGTTCCTCACATTCCTGTCGGCTCAGGAAGAAGAATGCAGCGGCACCGCCCAGAAACTGACTCTGGACCTGCAGAGACTGAAACCTGGACCTGGACCTGCAGAGACTGAAACCTGGACCTGGACCTGCAGAGACTGAAACCTGGACCTGGACCTGAGCAGACAGACTAAAACTGATGCTTGTGTAAAAGGACAGTTTTGTGGCTGGAGTCTGGTGGAGGCGACTCCTTCAGACGCCTGAATCACCGTCTGTTGAGGCAGCGTGGGAGTCAGACTGGATCTAGTCTGCAGACTCTGTGTGGTCCCTCTGGGTTCTGGATCAGTCTGCTCTTTGGGTTTACCACATGTCTGGAGCCAGAAAGGCCTCATCCAGACGGAGACAGGCGGAGTCAGCGTGGAGAGGACCTCATTTCAGAGCTCCAGTTTCCTGGATCAGGATCAGGGTCAGGATCAGGAAACTCGTCATGAATTCCCCTTCAGAGCAGGAAAGTGACTGAGCTGGATTCATCCAGAAAAGAACCAACCTGCTGCCTCCTGTCGTCTCTCTTCTTTATCAGAATAACAGGAACAATGAAGGTGAACACTTGGTCCTATTTAATGAGCAGAAAATGAGAAAATTAAAGCGTCATCTCTGCAGTTTGATGCAAATCCAACCAAAGACGTCATCCTCATTTGCATGACGTTTGCATCTCATTTGCATCTCCTGAACTGAGTCTCAGCAGGAGATCAACTGATCACTGTCTGCTCTGTGTTTGTACTTTTACTTCTCTTGAAGTAGCTGTTCAGAGCTCACATATCACATGACATAACATGTACATCCAGCATAGTGTTAATAAAGTTTATTATTAGTAATTCTCGTGATTTAAAAGGAAACATTTTTCATCAGGAAACACTTCAATCTGTTAATAATTTTGAGAAAAATAAGTTAAAAATCAGAATAAATTATTCTTATTTCTATTTCTCATATTTATTATCTTTTTTCTTCTTGTAGTTTTCATGTCTGCTCTGTGTTTTTATTTCACGTAGGAGTTTTCCCTGTAGGAGAAAATTAATATATTTTAACTCAGCAGCTTTAACTCTTTATTTTTAAGACATTTCAACCTAAAAGTGATGCAGGAAGTTTATTTAACATGCATCTAACACGCTGCTAACATGCTACTAACACACTGCTAACCTAATGCTAACACACTGCTAACATGCTGCTAACACACTGCTAACCTGCTGCTAACACACTGCTAACCTGCTGCTAACACGCTGCTAACCTGCTGCTAACATGCTGCTAACATGCTACTAACACACTGCTAACCTGCTGCTAACACACTGCTAACCTGCTGCTAACATGCTGCTAACCTGCTGCTAACATGCTGCTAACACGCTGCTAACCTGCTGCTAACACGCTGCTAACATGCTACTAACACACTGCTAACCTGCTGCTAACACACTGCTAACATGCTACTAACACACTGCTAAGATGCTGCTAACTCACTGCTAACATGCTGTTAACATACTGCTAACATGCTGCTAACACACTGCTAACATGCTACTAACACACTGCTAACCTGCTGCTAACACACTGCTAAGATGCTGCTAACTCACTGCTAACATGCTGCTAACACACTGCTAACATGCTGCTAACACACTACTAACATGCTACTAACACACTGCTAACCTGCTGCTAACACACTGCTAAGATGCTGCTAACTCACTGCTAACATGCTGCTAACACACTGCTAACATGCTGCTAACACACTGCTAAGATGCTGCTAACTCACTGCTAACATGCTGCTAACACACTGCTAACATGCTGCTAACACACTGCTAACAGGTTCAGATGAGTCACGCTGAATTAACGTGACGACATCCTCCAGTCATGGCTGAGCTGAAGGAACAGGAAGTGCTGAGGTTTTTAACCATCCAAGAGCTGCTAAACTAGTGGAACCACAGGGGACCCATCAGTCCTCATCTGGACCCATCAGGTCTGATCTGGACCTATAAGTCCTGAATGAGGTTTCCTGGAACTGGATCCAGTGTGAAGTCACTCTTGATGTTACAACACAATAATAATATAATTACAGTGCGTGTGTGTGTGTGTGTGTGTGTGGTGACGCACCTGTTGTTTATTCCCACAGGTGTGTTTCAGGTAACGCTTTATCCAGACGTCACATCAATGAAATCTGAGAACTTTTATGTCGTAAATAATCTGCTGCATCACTTCTCAGTACAAGTACACAGATAGAAGTACTGTGTTTGTATACTTCATATACTGTGTGTGTGTCAGCGGGCAGGGAGGAGTGTTTATGTACTATATATATATATATATATATATATATATATATCCTCCTGCTCCTCACACTCGATCCTGACTCAACCAGACGAGGCAGAATGCACCTGATGAGTCCTCGGTCTGACCTGGTCTGACCTGGTTTCCAGTACTGTGATAATGTTCCAGACTGAAACTGAAGCTTTGAGTTTTATTTTTCTGCAGCAGCAGGATGCTGCTAAAGCTAATGCTAATGCTAACGCTAGCTGTCATTAGTGGCTGAACCACACACACACACACACCCTTCATTAGCCTGTTAGCTTAGCGCTGTGACTCAGCTGGTATTTTTGGAGCGTCTCTATTTTTAACTGGTCTCCTCGTCAGAGCGTCCTGCTCTTCTGTTATTACAGAAGATTTGACGTCACGTTTCTTTCTGACGTCACAAACAACACTATCGGCATTATTTTACTGATAAATAATAAGAAAAACAAAACTGACCCACAGAAGAAAACAGACAATAAAACTACATCTAATAGTTTTTGTCTGTGACGGAAAATGACTAAATACATGTACAAAGTACTGTATTTTCCACTTCTTCACTATGTCACAGAGTAAATATTGTACTTTCACTGAACTACATTTATTTACTGATTCAGATAATTCATCCATCCCTCCATCTTCTGCCTCTTATCCTCTCATAGGGTCAGGGGGGCTGGAGTCTATCCCAGCTGTCTTAGGGTGAAAGACAGGGTACACCCTGGACAAGTGTCCAGTTCATCACAGGACACATAGAGACAGACAACCACTCACACTCACATTCACACCTACGGTCAATTTAAATTAACCAGTTAACCTAATCCCCATGCATGTTTTTGGATGGTGGGAGGAAGCCGGAGTACCAGAGAGAACCCACACAGACATGAGGAGAACATGAAAACTCCACACAGAAAGGCCCCGGGATTCGAACCCAGGACGTTCTTGCTGTGAGGCGACAGTGCTAACCACTACACCACCGTGCTGCCCTCAGATAATATATACCAAGTGTAATTAATACATTATTGTATATTAATATTATATTTTAACCTGTGAAGTTCTTAATTAAGTGTGATTTTATGAGAATAAAATCAAAGATAAAGGCTGCAACAATTTTAGAGAGGAAAATAAAATAATAATAATTATTATTATTGTTTTAGATGAACTATTCCTGCTGATCTCTGGAGCAGAATCACTTTAGTTTGCTGAGGTCTCATTCTCTGATCCCACTGGAAAAAGACATTAGATCGAGATCTAGAAGAAGAAGAGCCAAACAAAGAGGACTCTGATGAGTCAATAAGCTGCAGCTCATGTCTTCAGGACTTTGACTTTTGTCCCAGTTTGTCCTCTGGTTAGTCAGTCCACTGCCTCCAGGACAAAAACTCCACTGTCTGGTCTGAGCGGTGCTCAGTGTTCATGTCAGGACAACAATAGAGGACAGACGTCATCTGCTGTTGTCCTGAAGGAGGTCGATGGACAAAGACAGGGAGATGATGAAAAGCTGAGAGTGCAGACATGAGAGGACGAGTTGGACAGAATATTTCAGTATATGGATGGGTCAAGACGATAAAAACTGATCTGTGCTCTGATCTGAACTGGAGTCCCTCCTGTCCTCATTTGATCTTGTAAAGAAACACTATACTATATACACATATGTATGGCTGGGGCTGATGGGAAATGTAGTCTCAATTAAATAGGAAGACGAACAGTGTTTTCTCCACATTGCCTTTATTATTATTATTATTATTATTATTATTATTATTATTGCTATTATTATCATTATTCTTATTCTTATTATTCTTATCATTATTATTATTATTATTATTATTATTATTATTATCATTATTATTATTATTATTATTATCGTTATTATTATTATTATTATTAAATTGACAGATGTTAAAGATGAAACTCTTTCTGACTGCAGCTCTGCAAGCTGACCTCTTTAACACCCCCCCCCCCCCCCACCAAATGAGGGTCTGCTGGGTCCTCGCTAGACCAGATGCTGGTCTGGTCTGGTCTGCAGCAGCTCAGGTTCCCCAGCAGAGAACAGATAGTTATTGCTGTTTATTATAATAATTATTATTATTACTGTTTACCTGAGAGGATTTCTGCTCTCAGCTGTTTGACTGTTTATTATTATTGAACCCCAAGAACCAAAATATATCTATTTGACTTCATTAAATTTTATTAATATTGAAGGAAATTGATCATAAATTTATAAATAATAATGTGGTAGTTATGTAGTAGATAAGTAGCAGTATAGTTAGTCGTGTACCTGCTCTGTCTGTCAGTGGACCAATCAGAGTCACTCAGAGTTTGTCTCATCTTGTCCTGGGTCTCCTCAGGACACTGGAGGACAAAGACGTCTTTGTTCTGGTCCTCAGCAGGTTCTCATGACCTGCTGAAGACCTGCTGAAGACCTGAAGACCTGCTGCAGACCTGCTGAAGACCTGCTGAAGACCTGAAGACCTGCTGCAGACCTGCTGCAGACCTGAAGACCTGCTGAAGACCTGCTGCAGACCTGCTGAAGACCTGAAGACCTGCTGAAGACCTGCTGAAGACCTGAAGACCTGCTGCAGACCTGCTGAAGACCTGAAGACCTGCTGAAGACCTGCTGAAGACCTGCTGCAGACCTGCTGAAGACCTGCTGCAGACCTGCTGCAGACCTGAAGACCTGCTGCAGACCTGCAGACCTACTGAAGACCTGCAGACCTGCAGGTCCCAGGTTCCCAGGCTATGATGTCATCATCACTGCCCATATATGGAGATGTGTCTGCAGCTCTGACAGGAAAATGAAAACAGATCCAGATCCAGAGGAAGGCCTTTTACGAGCTGACTCTAGTGCTGTGTGTACTTCAGCACTTTAAATACTTTTAACATGACTGTTGAGTGCAGTTTTTGATGTGTACACTGTAGTATTAGTACTGTTATAGTGCAGGAAAATATCAGAGTACTTCCTCCACTTAAAAGAACTCCCTTCCTTCATTTTGTCACCAGCCTCTCAGTTAAAACGTTCAAATGTTAAAATATAAAATGGCAAAAAGCTAAAATGTTAAAAAATATTTGAACAAACATAAGTTGCCCTTTTTGTAAATGTGTTGTGGTTTCAAATGTTTTTTTTTCTCTGCAGAGGAAACAGGACTCAGTATCCATGTGTACAGTGAATATCGAGCTAGCAGCTAGGAGCTAAGCTAATGCTAGTGCAGCTAGTCAGAGGGATGCTAACAGCTAACAGGCTAAAGCTCCTATTGATCAGTGATCAAGTGTCCACAGAGCTGAGGTAGTGTTTGAGCCTCCTGCAGAACAAACACTGGATCAGATCTGGATCATATCTGGATCATATCTGGATCAGGTCTGGATCATATCTGGATCATATCTGGATCAGGTCTGGATCATATCTGGATCAGATCTGGATCAGGTCTGGATCATATCTGGATCATATCTGGATCATATCTGGATCATGTCTGGATCATATCTGGATCATATCTGGATCAGGTCTGGATCATATCTGGATCATATCTGGATCAGGTCTGGATCATATCTGGATCATATCTGGATCATGTCTGGATCAGGCCTGGATCATATCTGGATCATATCTGGATCAGGCCTGGATCATATCTGGATCATATCTGGATCAGGTCTGGATCATATCTGGATCAGATCTGGATCAGGTCTGGATCATATCTGGATCAGATCTGGATCATATCTGGATCAGGTCTGGATCATATCTGGATCATATCTGGATCAGGTCTGGATCATATCTGGATCATATCTGGATCAGGTCTGGATCAGATCTGGATCAGATCTGGATCAGGTCTGGATCATATCTGGATCAGATCTGGATCATATCTGGATCATATCTGGATCAGGTCTGGATCATATCTGGATCAGATCTGGATCAGGTCTGGATCATATCTGGATCATATCTGGATCATATCTGGATCATGTCTGGATCAGGTCTGGATCATATCTGGATCAGATCTGGATCATATCTGGATCATATCTGGATCAGGTCTGGATCATATCTGGATCAGGTCTGGATCATATCTGGATCATATCTGGATCAGGTCTGGATCATATCTGGATCATATCTGGATCATGTCTGGATCAGGCCTGGATCATATCTGGATCATATCTGGATCAGGTCTGGATCATATCTGGATCATATCTGGATCAGGTCTGGATCATATCTGGATCATATCTGGATCATGTCTGGATCAGGCCTGGATCATATCTGGATCATATCTGGATCATATCTGGATCAGGCCTGGATCATATCTGGATCAGATCTGGATCAGATCTGGATCATATCTGGATCATATCTGGATCAGATCTGGATCATATCTGGATCAGGGGCCTACCACCAGCAGCTATTAGCCTGTCACTATTCACGTTAAGTTTGTAACCCTGTTAGCAGATTAATGTCTCCTTTAATTCTTCAATTTAACTAAAGCAGCAAAACAAATAATTCAGTTTCATTTAAGACTTTTTGAGACACAACTAGACCCTAAACCTGGAACAAAAGAGTCCTTAAACTCTGATGTTTCCCACTAATCTTGTTTAGTGGAGCTGAAAGAGTCCAGGTTTAATCCTGAAAACAAGAAGCCAAACTGGAACAAACAGATGGTGAGTGGATTAACTCTGAGCGACGCTAGCACCGCCCTCATTAAT
This sequence comes from Synanceia verrucosa, assembly GCA_029721515.1. NCBI lineage: Eukaryota > Metazoa > Chordata > Actinopteri > Perciformes > Synanceiidae > Synanceia > Synanceia verrucosa. Next base: position 27,264,844 of record CM056558.1, on the reverse strand, counting down.
CCACATGACGGGTTTCTGATCCAATTAAAGCCGAGACGCCTCTGAACAACTTTCTGTTTTCTCACGTCACATAAAACCTCACTTTTATTATCATTTTTAGTATTATTATCATAGTTAATGAGGTAAAACTTCATCACCTTAACATTACAATAAAACTCACTGACAGTAAAATATATCACTGACTGTATATTATATTATTTAACATTGTATTTGATTCTATTCTTTTATTTTATTAAAACAAAATTAGGATTTAGTAGAAGGTCAAAGGTCAGGGGACTGTTAAAAACTCACCACACTTGTTTTATTTTATTTGATTATTTCTACTTTTATTTTTTTATTTAGTCTTATTTATATTGTCTTTTCGTCAGTATTTACTGTATACAGCCTCTATATAAATGTATTATTGTGTCTTTGTGAAGTGGACCTGGGAGGCGTGACGGTTGGTTTTCTGTTTGCTGCTATTTAAAGGACTCATCACAGTCAGTTAACTGGTTCAGTTTAGAACAGCTGGCAAACAGCTGCAGGCAACAACTGACACACACACACACACACACAGAGACATTGATGAGGTGTCATGTGACCCTGTGACTGACCAATCACATCATGTCTCATTCCTGACTCAAACTGTTTGTCTCATAATTTAACCTTCAAGTATAACTATAAAACAACATGTCCTATCGTCTCTGTCAGACTCATTTTCAAATCTCATCTTCTCATTTTAGATGTCACAGTTTTTAACAGAAAGTTCAAACACAGTAGCTTTGATTCGGGAGGTCACATGACTCTGGTCATGTTTCACCAGGATGCCTGGAAATAAACCAGTCTGCATGCTAACGGCTGCATGCTAACAGCTATAGAGTTGTCAACACTGACAAACATTTAGTGTCACAGAATTTACTGTCGTCTTTTCATACAGATGATGAATTAATTATTTTCATCATGCTCTGATGTTTTTGCAGCCGTTTGGAAAAACTTCTTAAAAAAAAGACTTTATTATCATTCAGGTGTGCACAGAATGTGATTTTGTCAGGTTTAAAAGCTCACATAACGGCTCACCACAGAGCAATAACACATTTTATTTCTATACATATATAGATTAGATTTTTATTGGAGATGAAAGGCCTCGTCTCTGAACAGAGCTTAAATCTTCAGTTTTCTGGCTGGAGTCTGGTTAGTCAGAGAGGCATCAGAGAGATGATGAGGACAAAGGTCAGAGGTCATCGCAGTCATGAGACCATGTGACTAATTCCTGTCACAGTCTGCTCTGTGTTCATGGGGGTCAAACATGGCCGCCGGTCAGATCACATGACGCCGCTGTCAGCAACAGGCGCTCACTGTTTTCACCGCTCAATGAAACACTTGAGAGTGACGACAAAGACGCCTCTGAGCTGCTCTGAGGTCAGCTGGAGCGTGAGGTGCTGCCCTTTAAAAAAAAAGGGGGGGTCCTGTTGCCAGGCAACAGCGTCAAGGCCAGGTCGAAGCCATCACTGTCAATAATTCAGAGGTGAGCGAAGCGTCCAGCTGTGACTCATCTGTGCCCAGAGGTCATTAAATCAAGGTCAAGTTTCTGCTGAGTCGCCTCTGGCTCTCTGCTCTGTTAGTGATGAGTCATGTGATCAGGTGGTTCTGCTGAGTTTGCTTTTTATTAGTTTGTTTTTGCTTCATGAAGCACAAAGAAATAATAAAAGAGAGAAAATGAAAGTTTATTTATGATGTGTACGGTGTGTACAGTGTACACAGCACTGAATACTACTACTACTGCTGTTACTAATGACAACGCTTCTACTAGCATATTTTATTTCAATAATAATCAGATTATCTGCAGCATCAACTGAAACAAACTGTTCAGCCCTGAGACGATGACATCACACCTGAGACGATGACATCATCAGCATCTGGAGCGGCAGGAGAAAGTGAGTCAGTCTGCTGTTAGATCTGGAATTAAATGTGGACTAAAGAAGAGAAGCTTTCATGAGTCATGAATGAATGTTACATTATGTTTATGTAGTATAAGATAATAGTATGTGAACCACTGCAGGACCAAGACCAGGTTTCTTCTGGTCCAGGTTTCTTCTGTTCCAGGTTTCTTCTGCTCCAGGTTTCTACTGGTCCAGGTTTCTTCTGGTCCAGGTTTCTTCTGGTCCAGGTTTTCTTCTGGTCCAGGTTTCTTCTGTTCCAGGTTTCTTCTGCTCCAGGTTTCTACTGGTCCAGGTTTCTTCTGGTCCAGGTTTCTACTGGTCCAGGTTTCTTCTGGTCCAGGTTTCTTCTGGTCCAGGTTTTCTTCTGGTCCAGGTTTCTTCTGTTCCAGGTTTCTTCTGCTCCAGGTTTCTACTGGTCCAGGTTTCTTCTGGTCCAGGTTTCTACTGGTCCAGGTTTCTTCTGGTCCAGGTTTCTACTGGTCCAGGTTTCTTCTGGTCCAGGTTTTCTTCTGGTCCAGGTTTCTTCTGGTCCAGGTTTTCTTCTGGTCTAGGTTTCTTCTGGTCCAAGTTTTCTTCTGGTCCAGGTTTTCTTCTGGTCTAGGTTTCTTCTGGTCCAAGTTTTCTTCTGGTCCAGGTTTCTTCTGGTCCAGGTTTTCTTCTGGTCCAGGTTTCTTCTGTTCCAGGTTTCTTCTGCTCCAGGTTTCTACTGGTCCAGGTTTCTTCTGGTCCAGGTTTTCTTCTGGTCCAGGTTTCTTCTGGTCCAGGTTTTCTTCTGGTCTAGGTTTCTTCTGGTCCAAGTTTTCTTCTGGTCCAGGTTTTCTTCTGGTCTAGGTTTCTTCTGGTCCAAGTTTTCTTCTGGTCCAGGTTTCTTCTGGTCCAGGTTTTCTTCTGGTCCAGGTTTCTTCTGTTCCAGGTTTCTTCTGCTCCAGGTTTCTACTGGTCCAGGTTTCTTCTGGTCCAGGTTTTCTTCTGGTCCAGGTTTCTTCTGGTCCAGGTTTTCTTCTGGTCTAGGTTTCTTCTGGTCCAAGTTTTCTTCTGGTCCAGGTTTCTTCTGGTCCAGGTTTTTTTCTGGTCCAGGTTTCTTCTTGTCCAGGTTTCCTGGAAATCCTCCAGCCTCCAGGAACCAGGACTGTCTGCTCTTCCAGGAACTCTGAACTCTGACTCCTGTGTGTGTGCGTGTGTGTGTGTGCATGTGTGTGTGTGTGTGTGTGTGTGTGTGTGTGTGTGTGTGTGTGTGTGTGTGTGTGTGTGCGTGTGTGTGTGTGTGTGTGTGTGTGTTGCACCAGCTGACTTTCTCAGAAACAGGAAATGTGTGATGATGAGCGAGTGGAGTTACTTCCTGTCTGCAGCAGCAGAAGAAAAACTGCGTTCAGGAACATGTTCTAGAAGGATTCTGTCCAATCAGAACACAGCCTGCTCTACTTCCTGGTTCTGCGGCCCGTTGATCACACTCCTGATTTAAACCTGATCAAAGAGCCATCAGTTCATATCAAGCTGCTGTCTGATTCTGGCAGCAGCAGCTGAGGCTCATGGGTAAAGTAGTCTTTGGAGCAGCTGACCTCTGGTGACATCATAAACATAAAGGAGGCTCCGGCATTAAAAGAGACGAGGCGGGTCGTTCAGGTTCTGGTTTGCTGACACTTGAGCCGGGTGGTGCTCCTGCTCAGGAAAAAAAAAAAAACACTGAACGTCCTGCCTGTTTCCCGCGGGAACCTGAACGCAGCATCACAGTTTCCTGACCGATGACATCACTACGCCGCCCTCAGAGGTCAGCATGTAGGTCAGCAGCACCGCCCGACCACCCGGTTAACGGGAACCCTCCACCTCCACCCTCCAGCCGGCCAGGGAGCGCTTGTTTTCCCTCTTTGGCTGCTGCTTTTAATTCCAGGCTGCTCTCTGACTCACTGCTGACATTAACCGTCGACTGACATTGTTTTCCAGGGAATCCCCCCCACTGCAGCGTCGTGACTGATGCTTTTGTTTTCCAGCAGAAACCGTCCATAAAAGGAAAAAGTGCTTCTGATGACACTCAGCTGGAGCTGATGGGAACACAGTGATGTGTTTCTGGTGCTCTGGAACGTTCCAGACTGAGCAGAGATCAGATCTTTAAGTCAAACAGGAAGAGACACTCAGTGAGAAACTTGCAGATTAAAGATTAAACACACATCATGACACCATTAGCATCACCTTCACTGGACAGCCGCAGTAGTTTTGACAGAACCAGGCTACAGAGGTGTAGTTTGTGCTGATCGGGATGAAAACAGGTTGGTCTGATTGCATGTGAACGCATCACAATGGTCTCAGGTTATATAATAGAGAGATGATGAGTTCATAAATCTTTAATAAGCAGAAGCTTCTCTGCAGAAACACACAGGTACTGCATCAACACTGTGTACTGTACACATACCGTATACACTGTGTAGTACCTGCACCTGTAGAAATATACACAGTGTACACAGCTGTATGTGTTGATGCACATGAAGGCACCAGAAAACACTGCTGTTGCAGGATGAGGTCATCACTGAGGAGCTGAACTGTGATGTCACTCTGCAGTCAGCTGATGTGACGGGAAGTGGAGATGATGGGGGGGTGAGCTCACCAACGCTGCCACGGGATTGGACGAGTCAAACACTGAGCTGCTGAGCCGACCAATCAGAGGAGGAGGCTGAGGATGGAGTGAGAGGGGGAGAGCAAGGCAGAGAGACAGAGAGAGAGAGAGAGAGAGAGAGAGGATGACATGATGTCACTTTGAGCTGCGAGAGAAAACAACAAAAAACAGACTCATCATTTCTATTATTTCTATTTATGTAGAAGAGACAGAAGACGCAGTAAAAGTACTAATACCACAGTCTGGTGTGGTGGTTTGTGTTTTTTGTGCTTTTATTTTGGTGGGTTTATTTCCTGGGGTTTATTTTCCTGTGCTGTCTTGTTCTCACTTGTGTGGTTTTGTTTCCGGTGGCTCCCTTCCCCCACGGCGCTGAGGAGTACACACCTGAACACACCTGCATCAGATTGAATCATCAGATCGTCCACTTAAGACCTGCAGAGACACTCCTCAGCGCCAGAGTATCCAGTTATCCTCTGTGGTAGCAGCTTGAGTTTTCCCCTCAGCGATTGTAAGTTTGTTTTTTTTTTTCCATGCACCCTCCAGTGAATGTATATTTACCCGTGTCTCTCTTTTCCTGTTTTTTCCAGTGCCTCCCGTCGCCCTCACAGCCCAGCACTCACCCTTGTGTCTTCCCCTCACTTGTGGAACTTTTTTGAAACTCTCACCTGTTTTTTTTTTTTGTTGTTGTTGTGAAATAAACCTTTGTACTCACCTGTACTGCTTCTGCTTCTGGGTCCTCCTTCGCTCACACACCACAGACTGGAAGTACTCCACTACTGCAAGTAAGAGGAGAGAAGTATTACCAGTGAAAATGTATCAAAAGTAAAAGTACTTTTATTGTTACTGATTATTGTAAAGTGTTGTATTATTCTAATGTTGTACTTCATCAGTATAGATCCAAATACTTTGTGTACATTAGCAGTATAATACTGCAGTATTATTAGTATAATACTCAGTATCTCTGCAGTAAAAAACAGGAATACTCAGGTAAAGTAGAAGTACCTGGCAGTATGATGTAATCCTCTGTTTACAGATAATAGAGATAGATGATGAGCTGATGACATCATATGTAAACTCACTGATGACTGGCTCTTTACACTGACTGCAGGTGAGGTCATCAGATTAAATAGATTTACATTAGAATTAAACGTGAGCTCAGCAGGTCTGGTCTCAGCAGGTCTGGTCTCAGCAGGTCTAGTCTCAGACAGGTGAGAGCTCAGCAGGTCTAGTCTCAGCAGGTCTGGTCTCAGCAGGTCTGGGGTCAAACAGGAAGTAAAAAGAATGTGCTGCTGTCATCAGTGCTAATGCTAACAGAATCTTGAGCTGATTGAAGAGAAAAATGAAAGTATGAATGATGTGAAATTAAACAGGAAAACAACGAAGGTAAAGACAGAAATAAAAGAGGTTTTTATTCACAGACTGCTTCAAAAACTTATTTCAATGATTCAAACTTTGTTTTCTCGTGTCTCAGGCAAGGTCTGTTAAATATTCTGGTGGTATGTGGTCCAGACTGGACCAGGAGGGGGAGGAGACCCTGTCTGGAGTCCTGACCTGCTGACTATCTGTGAGCTGAACCTGGACCAGACTAGGATCTGAATTTAATTCTAGTCTTATTTTGATCCAGACTGTGAAACACCAACAAGGACTGGTTAGGGTTTTTCTAGTTGTGTCTTATTGTGAAAAGGTCTTTGTTTTTCCTGTTTTCAGTCTCTGTTGGTGTTTATGGAGAAACTGTTTTCCCACAGCTCTCTCTCTCTCTCTCTCTCTCTCTCTCTTCCTTCTTTCTCACCCCCCCCCCCAGCTGTCACTTGGCAGCTTACAGTTTACTCTTGTTCTCATATATTTTCTCTCATGCTTCTTTAGTTGTTTTTTTTTTTTTTTAGTTTTTTTTTGTTCAGATTGTTTTGATGTTGGTTTTGCACTATACTGCATTTTTATTCTGCTCTGTATATATCTTTACTTTTTCCCTGCTGTGTTTAGAAACTTCACATTTATTTAGAAAATTCATTCCTTCAGGATGAATGAGGTTTATTCTTTGTTATCTCGTCTTTTTTTCGGTTGACGTCCTGAAGCTGCTCGTCCTCCAAACCAAACTCCATGTAAAAAAACAGAAGCTTGAAGAAAACGCTGACGTGTGCAGATCACTTGTTTATTTATTCTGACTTTATTCTGCTCTTTGATGAATGACAATGACTCTAAACTGATCTGAGACCTGCAGGACCAGTTGAAGCCAAACAGTAACTGGAGGTCTGGGAAACTACGGCAGCCTGCAGGGCTCAGTTTGTCACATGAAACTCTATAAACACAATGTTTATGTGTATTTGGTTCAATATAATTATATGACTTATATCTAATTCAGTGTTTTGTGGTTCGGCTGCTTTAATGACATGTTTAACGTACGTCACAAAACAAGGTGCTTGATTTAAGTGGATTTCAAAGACACTTATCTCTCATCAGAAGAGTTCAGGAGTGACAACATCAGACTCTTCATTATTTTAAACACTGCTGCTGCTCTGCAGTTGATCATAAATGATCAGACTAATATTTCATGGAATTATTGAGAGGATGGTGTCAGGTGGTTTGGTGGTGAAAGCTGTGGCTTCAGCCCCTCTAAAGTTCAAACTGTGTTTACTGTGAGTCACTGCATCTGTTTGTTCATTTTAGAAAAGTTACTTTAGGCTCTCAACGTCTGCAAACAGGACGGATCTCCTAACAAAACTTAGTGTCCTTCACTCTCATTATTATTATCAGTATTATTATTGTTATTATGACTGTAGAGCTGAGTGTCCTGCAGATGATCCACGTTCCTCCCAGTGTGCAAATCTCACCTTTGTGTCTGGGGGGGATTGCATACCTGTACAGGTGTCGTCACCCCCCCACCACCAGGCTGCTGCCCAAAGAGACATAGCGTCATCTACTGGTGAGGGTCTGCTCTGAGCTACTGTAGGAACATGGTGGACTCACTGAAGAGAACCAGCCCCCATGTAGCTTTGAAGCTAAGCTACGCTAAGCTAAGAGAAACACAACCATTATTCAAGGCGTTCTGTTGAGCTTTTTCTTCTTTAACATGCTTGTTTAGTAATTTATTTTCACACTTTTTATTTATTGCACATTATCCATCCATCCATCCATCTTCTCCCTCTTATCCTCTCATAGGGTCAGGGGGGCTGGAGTCTATCCCAGCTGTCTTAGGGTGAAAGACAGGGTACACCCTGGACAAGTGTCCAGTTCATCACAGGACACATAGAGACAGACAACCACTCACACTCACATTCACACCTACGGTCAATTTAAATTAACCAGTTAACCTAATCCCCATGCATGTTTTTGGATGGTGGGAGGAAGCCGGAGTACCAGAGAGAACCCACACAGACATGAGGAGAACATGTAAACTCCACACAGAAAGGCCCCGGGCCGGGAATCGAACCCAGTACCTTCCTGCTATGAGGTGACAGTGCTAACCACTACACCACCATGCTGCCCTGTTTGAGACAAATAAACCTCAGAATAAATCTGAACAGCGTGTTTGCTTGAGAGTTCAGTTTGATTGACGGCTGTTTCAGCCAATCAGAGCGAGCCTCCTCTCTCAGAGGAAGAGCAGCTGGATGAGGACGTGGAGGAGGCGTGTAGCACACTGCTGAAGGGTTATTGTTATTACTCACTGACACCAGAGGAGGAGGTTCAGGAGTCATGTGACACCAATTAGCTCGCTGTGCTAACCTTAGCACACATTGAAAATGGTGCACAGATAAAAGTGTCCCCCTGGAGCTCTGTTAGTTATCTTTGGTTCACATCATGGACCTGATGAGGGTTTGTGCAGCTCAGAGCTCAGCAGGGTTTATTTTCTCTGGATGGAGTCCAGCACCAACCGATCACCGTCTGCAGCAGAAACTCTTTCCAGGAATAAACCGAGCTGCTCGTTTATTTACAAGAAGAAACACAAAGCTCAGCGTTCCAGTCCCAGTCTGAACATCACCAGGCTGTCAGCTGATTTTAGTTTTTAGTGCAGGATCCTGCAGGACGACACCTCGTCCACTCTTGTTTCCTCACTCTCTCTGTAAGATAAGATAAGATGTGATAAGGTAAGATAAGACAAGACAAGATAAGATAAGTCAACATAAGGTAAGGTAAGGTAAGAGAAGATAAGATATCACCGCATCGAAGCAGTTAATGTGAAGTGACAGAACAATAAAAAGAGAAATAAAAACAATTGAAGAGCAGAAGAAGTGGCAAAGACAATATAAAACATATAGAATAAATATAAGATATGGCCAAATAAAATACAAAATATATAAAATAGAATAGAATTGGATGGAAATATGGGAACAATCAAGGATGTCAGCATGTAGAGACTTCCTGGTTAAATAAAGATTCAATGAAAAACTCTTTAGAAAGAAAAAAGGAAGTATTGATTAAAAGTATTTATTTTTTCTGTGTGTGTAGTGAGAGCATCGCTGTAACTGGAAGTCACATGACCCACAGAGAAATCCCCACTTCCTCCTTCTCTGCCCTTATATGGTCACATCTCAGCAGACCTAAGAAGCTCCGCCTCCTGTAGTGTTCCAACAGAGAGAGTAAAAAAATAATAAATAAGCAGAATATGTAGAAAAATATGTCAGAATAAAATAAATGTATTGCACGTTATTATCATCGCTATAATAAGTGATGTAATAAATATAGAGAAGTGTTGCACATGTTGAGAGATGAAAATTTTGCACATAATAATAAGTAAAACGTTTCACATTGTGTCTGTTATGGTGTGAGTGAGAGCAGTGTGTTATTAATATTTGCAGTGTCATGGCTGCAGCAGGAAGCAGGAAGCTGTGAACATGCTTTAACGCTGACAGTCCTCGTTTACATTCATGCACATGACAACATGTCGGCGCTTCTCCATCTCTCATGTTGTTATTTCAATGACGTGATGTTTTTTTTTTAATTTTCTCTGTGCTTTAAACTCACCATGTTTCATGTTAGCCAGCAGCATCGATCAGGACTGAGAAGATGTGCTGAGCGTGCATCCTTTTGTTGTTTGTGTGCAGCTCTGTGCTGGTTTGTGACACTGTGACACCGCTGCACTTTCTTCTCTCACTACTTCCTGTCTGCAGGCCGCACAGAGCTCGTCATGTTCCACATGTTAAATCCCATCACAGTCAGCTGTGTGACCTGCAGCTTCACTTCCTGTACACTGAACACACCGCAGGCTCTGAGTGTGTACGTGAACTCATTATTACTCACATACCAGACTGCTTGTTGTCATGGCAACGGTGTGGGATATCAGATGAGGGACACAGTTTATTGAATCAATTCAGTTTCAGTCATCGTTCATATTTCCACTGACTGCAGCAGCAGGACTGAGATAGTGATGGTAGTAGTAGTACTACTAGTACTATTAATAGCAGTGTGGTTGTATAAGTGGTAGTATTGCATAGTTATGCCTGTTACTACAGTACTTTATGTAACATACAGCAGAAGTCACCTGTTACCATGACACTGCTGATGTCATCAAGGTCACCAGATAAATTTATAAAATAAATGACTCCTTACATGTTAGCATAGTAAACATTAGCATGTCACATTA
>CM056558.1:27244739-27247239 GCA_029721515.1 Synanceia verrucosa | reverse complement strand
TCCTGCAGTGCATGATGGGACGGATCAATAGGTGTGTTTGTGTTTGATCAGCTGATGTTGTCCTCTGATAACAGGACGTCATGTTCTCTAGTTTGTGTTCCACTTTGGTTCTTTTTGTCTTTAAATATGAAACTAACATCCAGCGGAGGATGAGCATTTTTTTTTCTTTTAAATTCAAACATAAAAGTCATCACTAATATTAGTAATATTTAATCAAGAGGACATAAAAGAAAAGTGTATTTACAGCATTTTTTGGGACGGGGGTTTAAATATTACTAGTGGTCTACAGTACATCATGAAATAACCACTGAATGACAGGTTTTTAAGCTACTTTGTTTAATAAATCAAATATGAATAAAAACTAAAGAAAGGTACAACCATGACCAACTAAAAGAAACCTTACCTGTTTGATACTTTCATATTTAATGTTAAACTGACCCTCTGTGGGATTACACCTACACAACAATCACATTTTATTCAGAACCACTCCACCACTTTTCACCTGTGTGCTATCATTCAAATTCAGTGAACCTCCAGTTCTACAGGTGTAAAATATGTTTTCTCTCTGGTTGCCGTGGTGAATGGAGGTATCGGGGCTCCATTGATGAGGGCTTTTATTGTGGTAGGAGCACAGCTTAACTCAAGGTGAACACACTCACAGTTGATTGAGCTGATTCATATCAGCTGTTCTGGAAGCAGAAACTCAGAGTTTCCCTTCTCAGGGTAAGTCAACTCAGAGTTTGTTAAACCTGCTACCTGAACACCTCCCTGCTGTTTCTGGCTCTGAGAAGAAAAACACCAAATAAATCCTTAAAATCATATTTTAAACACTGCTTTTATTGTGATGTGGCTCTTCAGCCACCAGGTGGCAGCAGATATCTGCTCTTTGACAGGGTGGAGTTTCAAAATAAAAGACAATGAATAATCAGTTTTATTATATCTCTTTTAGGAGCATTACTGTTTTTACATGTATGTCATTATAATTTTAGTATTATTATCAGTGAAGTTGTTAATCACTCTCCTCTGTGTTGATCCTTCAGCTTTTTCTGACTTAGTTAATTATTTACATCATCAGCTGTGAGGCTGTGAGACCTTTTATCATGAAGTTATCATGATGGATTCTTTCAGTGGTTTTATAGGATGTAAATGTGCTGTTCTCTCTGCAGTGCAGTTCACACATGAAGGCAGCAGAGGGCAGCATTTGAGTACTGTCGAAGTATTCTGGTGGGAGTAAAGTTTCAGGATGCTGCTGTGGTCACATAAATAAATATGTAGTAAAAAAAAACATCTCTGGAGGAAGAGAAAAGGTCATCTTTAAAGAACAATGAAGTCGTTATTTGTCCTGTGTGTTAAAATTGATTTAGATTATTGACAGTTGCTCATGATCACATTAAAGTACAACATGCTATTTTTGGATGCTAACAGCTAACAGGCTAACAGTGATCAAGTGTCCACAGAGCTGAGGATGAAACTAAAAGAAGACGTTCAGAGCAGTCAGCATCATGACGACTCTGCCCTAAGAGAGCAGCTCTGACTGGTGTTTCTGGCTATCATTATCATTATTATTATTGATTTTAATACTTCAGTATTGGTTTGTTTGTTTTTTTTTCAGTGAAAGTCCAAACCCTCCACATAAACACAGGGAGGACTTCCAAGGCCTCTGGCTGGGCGGCCCAGCCCTGCTCTGCCTGTTTGGGCCGGTCCCATCTCAGGTGAGAGCTCACCTGTGGAATTTACCAAAGCTGTTTTATATCCCCGTTTATACGTGAGCAGGAGCTCAGACAGAGGCCTGCCTCCTCCTCAGCTGAAACATAATCACTGCTCTGCTCTGAAGCACACCATGTTCAGCGTAAACAGCAGCTAGTTCAGCCTCAGGTGTTTGACAGGAAGTGAAGCGCTGACAGGTCATCAAGGTAACCGCAGCACAACAACTTATTGTGCTTTCTAATATTTCTCTGGACGCCATAGAGCAGCTTATATTCAAACGTTTCAACACCACAACGACTCATTGATTTCATAAGCAGCTCAACTTTTACTGCTCAATTCTTCTGCGTTTAAATTGTTTTGCAAGTCGCCTCTTAAACGTCTGCAGAGATCAGCGCTGTGTCATATTTGCATCACACATCTATCTGATATATGCATATACAGTACGTGTGTGTGTGTGTGTGTGTGTGTGTACAGTATGCCCAAGAAAATCAAGTTTTTACACATCAGATGAATATGAGATATGAAGTCATGACATTTTATATTTTTAAATATATGACTATATGTTTACTGTTTGATGAAAAAACTCACCAACAGTTTTCACCTGATCATCTTCCTGCAAACAGAGCAGAGCGACGACGACAACAACAACAACAACAACAACAACAGCATGACTTCACCAGTGCTGTGAGAGCTGCTCTTAGTCTCTCTGTGATGAACAGGTTCCTGCTGTTCATTATTAAAACATTATTTCCAGTCCATTACATCAACATCACACTAATGCACTGAAGAAATA
>CM056558.1:27234739-27239739 GCA_029721515.1 Synanceia verrucosa | reverse complement strand
TTTCTTTCTTTCTTTCTTTCTTTCTTCCTTCCGTCCTTTCTTCCTTTCTTTATTCCTTCCTTTCTTTCTTTCTTCCTTCCTTCCTTTCTTTCTTTCTTTCTTCCTTCCTTCCTTTCTTTCTTTCTTTATTCCTTTCTTTCTTTCTTTCTTTCTTTCTCAAGAACAGTGAAGTCAGAAAATCTACTGGAACATGTTTTCATGTTCTGATCTTCAGAAACACTTTATTTCTTCTATGTATACATCTGTATTTCTTATTGTCTGGACCAGGACCAGGACCAAGACCAGGATGAGAACCGCGACCGGGACCAGGGTCAGGGTCAGGATGTGGCTTCTTCTTCTCAGGAAACAGGGTCAAGTGGTTGATCATGCAGCTGTTCTCCAGCAGGTGTTCAGCTCCTGCAGGATCAGGTAGCAGCACCTGAGGCTGTCAAAGGTTTAACAGGACCTGGTTTTAATCCCGGATCAAGACCTGCTCGAGGCCATGGTCCTCAGTCCTCGTCCAGAGTCTTGCTCTTAGAGGACAGGATTACCTGTCAGGTGAGCAGCACATCATCCAACTCCAGTGTTTGTGTTGTTGCTGGTTTCCATGGAGACCGTGAGCCTGTAATCATTTATTCAATAATTGTGAATTTATTTTAGCTGCAGGGGAAACATGAGAATGATTATATGTTCTATCAGGATTTAACATTTAATCTGCACGGATGGATGATGGATGGATGGATGGATGGATGATGGATGGATGGTGGATGGATGATGGATGGATGGTGGATGGATGATGGATGGATGGATGGATGGATGATGGATGGATGGTGGATGGATGGATGGATGATGGATGATGGATGGATGGATGGATGGATAGATGGATGATGAATGGATGGTGGATGGATGATGGATAGATGGATGGTGGATGGATGTATGATGGATGGATGGATGGTGGATGGATGGGTGGATGGGTGGATGGATGGATGGTGGATGGATGGATGATGGATGTATGGTGGATGGATGATGGATAGATGGATGGTGGATGGATGGATGATGGATGGATGGTGGATGGATGGGTGGATGGCTGATGGATGGATGGTGGATGGATGGATGATGGATGGATGGATGGATGGATGATGGATGGATGGTGGATGGATGGATGATGGATGGATGGTGGATGGATGGATGGATGATGGATGATGGATGGATAGATGGATGATGAATGGATGGTGGATGGATGGATGGTGGATGGATGATGGATAGATGGATGATAATGGATGATTTTAGAGATTCAGAATATTGATGAAATTAAAATGTGAACTGATGTAAATACTCTACTACTTATCAAAGTACTGACAGTAAATCTGTGTAGTATTTCAGTGTGTTTACTGATTAAAGTCACTAAGTACTGTTGTACACAGTAGTAGTAGTAGTGGTGGTAGTAGTGGTAGTAGTACTCTGTGGTGTTCTTGTCTGCTGTCATGTGAAGATAAATGGCTTCCAGAGTTAATGAGTGCATTCCTGTGTGCAGAGGTAAGGCAGCGCCAGCGGCTACAAAATAAAACTCTAATTATCATCAAACTGATGGAAACGCCTCCGATGGACCACAATGAACTCTGGGAAACAGGAAGTGGATGGAAAGAGGTTCAGATGGAGCACACCTCATTTTTAACGTGTTTAGTTAGAATCGTCCAAACCTGTCCACTAACTAACACACATCTAAGCCCATGTGCTGCTGCATGTGGTCCACGTGAGTCCTGGTAGACTGCTGGTCTGGTCTTAGTGGTTTTGTTTCAGCTCCAGAAAGTCTCAGACCTGATTGGACCTAAATGGACCTGAGTCATCTCAGATCAGCTGGTAAACCCAGTCCAGCTGTCAGAGCAGCAGCATCTGTTCTGGACCCTTGTCCTCCAGCAGGACTCAGGTTTTATTTACCCCCCAGCTGTCTCTGATGTGTCTGGACTCAGGGACACATGAAGGACCGTCAGAACTGTCCCAACTATGCAGAACATTACAAGGCACACCCTGCTGGTCACTTACTATGGGACATCCAGGACAGGAGTGTCCTCTGGACAGGAGTGTCCTCAGAATGACTCCACTGTCGTATTTCTGATGTCCACTGATATCAGAGCAGTCAGAAATGATTTTCTCTCTATTTATTTTACTTTTTTTGGAGTCATGTCTCGTCTCAGCTCGTCCTCAGATGTTTCATCTGTTTTCATCTAGAGTTTGGGTTGTCAGGTCTGACAGTAGAGTTTGGGTTGTCAGGTCTAACAGTAGAGTTTGGGTTGTCAGGTCTAACAGTAGAGTTTGGGTTGTCAGGTCTGACAGTAGAGTTTGGGTTGTCAGGTCTAACAGTAGAGTTTGGGTTGTTTGGTCTAACAGTAGAGTTTGGGTTGTCTGGTCTGACAGTACAGTTTGTGTTGTCAGGTCTAACAGTAGAGTTTAAGTTGTCAGGTCTAACAGTAGAGTTTGGGTTGTCAGGTCTGACAGTAGAGTTTGGGTTGTCTGGTCTGACAGTGGAGTTTGTGTTGTCAGGTCTAACAGTAGAGTTTGTGTTGTCAGGTCTAACAGTAGAGTTTGTGTTGTCAGGTCTAACAGTAGAGTTTAAGTTGTCAGGTCTAACAGTAGAGTTTGGGTTGTCAGGTCTGACAGTAGAGTTTGGGTTGTCAGGTCTAACAGTAGAGTTTGGGTTGTCAGGTCTGACAGTAGAGTTTGGGTTGTCAGGTCTGACAGTAGAGTTTGGGTTGTCTGGTCTGACAGTACAGTTTGGGTTGTCAGGTCTGACAGTAGAGTTTGGGTTGTCAGGTCTGACAGTAGAGTTTGGGTTGTCAGGTCTGACAGTAGAGTTTGGGTTGTCTGGTCTAACAGTAGAGTTTGGGTTGTCTGGTCTGACAGTGGAGTTTGTGTTGTCAGGTCTAACAGTAGAGTTTGTGTTGTCAGGTCTAACAGTAGAGTTTCGGTTGTCTGGTCTAACAGTAGAGTTTGGGTTGTCTGGTCTAACAGTAGAGTTTGGGTTGTCAGGTCTGACAGTAGAGTTTGGGTTGTCAGGTCTGACAGTAGAGTTTGGGTTGTCAGGTCTAACAGTAGAGTTTGGGTTGTCTGGTCTGACAGTGGAGTTTGTGTTGTCAGGTCTAACAGTAGAGTTTGTGTTGTCAGGTCTAACAGTAGAGTTTGGGTTGTCTGGTCTAACAGTAGAGTTTGGGTTGTCTGGTCTAACAGTAGAGTTTGGGTTGTCAGGTCTGACAGTAGAGTTTGGGTTGTCAGGTCTGACAGTAGAGTTTTGGTTGTCAGGTCTGACAGTAGAGTTTGGGTTGTCAGGTCTGGTCTGACAGTAGAGTTTGGGTTGTCAGGTCTGACAGTAGAGTTTGGGTTGTCAGGTCTGGTCTGACAGTAGAGTTTGGGTTGTCAGGTCTGGTCTGACAGTAGAGTTTGGGTTGTCAGGTCTGGTCTGACAGTAGAGTTTGGGTTGTCAGGTCTGGTCTGACAGTAGAGTTTGGGTTGTCAGGTCTGACAGTAGAGTTTGGGTTGTAAGGTCTGACAGTAGAGTTTGGGTTGTCAGGTCTAACAGTAGAGTTTGGGTTGTCAGGTCTGACAGTAGAGTTTGGGTTGTAAGGTCTGACAGTAGAGTTTGGGTTGTCAGGTCTGACAGTAGAGTTTGGGTTGTCAGGTCTGACAGTAGAGTTTGTGTTGTCAGGTCTAACAGTAGAGTTTGGGTTGTCAGGTCTGACAGTAGAGTTTGGGTTGTCAGGTCTGACAGTAGAGTTTGGGTTGTAAGGTCTGACAGTAGAGTTTGTGTTGTCAGGTCTAACAGTAGAGTTTGGGTTGTCTGGTCTAACAGTAGAGTTTGGGTTGTCAGGTCTAACAGTAGAGTTTGGGTTGTCTGGTCTGACAGTAGAGTTTGGGTTGTCAGGTCTGACAGTAGAGTTTGGGTTGTCAGGTCTGGTCTGACAGTAGAGTTTGGGTTGTCTGGTCTGACAGTAGAGTTTGGGTTGTCAGGTCTGGTCTGACAGTAGAGTTTGGGTTGTCAGGTCTGACAGTAGAGTTTGTGTTGTCAGGTCTAACAGTAGAGTTTGGGTTGTCTGGTCTGACAGTAGAGTTTGGGTTGTCTGGTCTGACAGTAGAGTCTGGGTTGTCAGGTCTGGTCTGACAGTAGAGTTTGGGTTGTCTGGTCTGACAGTAGAGTTTGGGTTGTCAGGTCTGGTCTGACAGTAGAGTTTGGGTTGTCTGGTCTGACAGTAGAGTTTGGGTTGTCAGGTCTGGTCTGACAGTAGAGTTTGGGTTGTCAGGTCTGACAGTAGAGTTTGGGTTGCCAGGTCTGGTCTGACAGTAGAGTTTGGGTTGTCAGGTCTGGTCTAACAGTAGAGTTTGGGTTGTCAGGTCTGGTCTGACAGTAGAATTTGGGTTGTCAGGTCTGACAGTAGAGTTTGGGTTGCCAGGTCTGGTCTGACAGTAGAGTTTGGGTTGTCAGGTCTGACAGTAGAGTTTGGGTTGTCAGGTCTGGTCTGACAGTAGAGTTTGGGTTGTCAGGTCTGGTCTGACAGTAGAATTTGGGTTGTCAGGTCTGACAGTAGAGTTTGGGTTGCCAGGTCTGGTCTGACAGTAGAGTTTGGGTTGTCAGGTCTGACAGTAGAGTTTGGGTTGTCAGGTCTGGTCTGACAGTAGAGTTTGGGTTGTCAGGTCTGGTCTGACAGTAGAATTTGGGTTGTCTGGTCTGACAGTAGAGTTTGGGTTGCCAGGTCTGGTCTGACAGTAGAGTTTTGGTTGTCAGGTCTGACAGTAGAGTTTGGGTTGTCAGGTCTGACAGTAGAGTTTGGGTTGTCAGGTCTGGTCTGACAGTAGAGTTTGGGTTGTCAGGTCTGGTCTGACAGTAGAATTTGGGTTGTCTGGTCTGACAGTAGAGTTTGGGTTGCCAGGTCTGGTCTGACAGTAGAGTTTTGGTTGTCTGGTCTGACAGTAGAGTTTGGGTTGTCAGGTCTGGTCTGACAGTAGAATTTGGGTTGTCTGGTCTGACAGTA